>DWHO01002496.1:0-13250 GCA_018247575.1 Eurytides lysithous rurik
GTCTGATTGCCATAGTACAGGCTCTGCCTAGTTTGGGATCAGATGGCAATGTGTGAGGTGTCCCATGATGTTATTATTATTATCTGGCTGGCCAACTTTTGCGGCATATGTAAAAAATGAGCTGTTCGTACCTCCGCTGTGCAGCAAAGTTTAATGTTGTGTAAACAACTTGGTAAACTTGTCAGTGTAGTACATAAAGATAATTGATAATTAATTAAAAAACAACCAATTATGTACTTCCTATTCTCTCTTATACAAAAATGTTGTTAGTGATTAATATTAAACAAGTATTTTTGGTTGTATTATAATATGTGTCTAAAAGTGAGTGTAGTAGTTTCAAATTACAATATCAATTATTGATAAATGATTATCACTTGTCGAGTAATACTTCACGATACACTTAATGAATTAACCTAAACTTGAGATTGGTGGGTTAAAATTTTTAGTGTACACTAATCAAGTGTACGTCAAGTCAATTTTCTAAAAAATAATGTTTAACCGAACGTTTGAAATAAGAAAGCACAGCCAAGAAAGGTGCTATTTCTCCTCCATTTTATCTATGATGGCAACATTATAACTAATAATATTTACCGTAAATTGGAAGTTAATAAACTTGACTTTTGATGATCTATGGGTCTATTTTGTAATCATAGCGGCACTAGGAATAGGAAATAGCAACGTCTACGTCGCAGATTTCTTCTTGTATTTTGTTTCAAAATTAAAACGTGTCAAGTACGTGCCATCATACGTTACCAATACGTATAAGTTGTTTGTGTCGGTAACGTAACGTTTGCGACGTACAGTTAGATACCGTTAGAAGCCAAATGTGACCGTTAGAAACTTAATTATTATTTTTTTAAACACTACCCTTATTGTAAAATAAATATCTTGTGTTTCAAGGGTTTGTAAAATACACAAATTTCATACGGACAACCAGCCAGATTCAGAATGATTATCTGTAGTTCGTACAAATATTTGTCCCGGTGAGAATTGATCCCACGCTCTGTGTCGCCGAAGACTGATGGGATGAGACACATTTGTCTCACCCCTTTGATGATGAGACCTATTGGTCATCATCGGGTTGAATAGAATAAGTTTCGCAGTCGCTCAACTCAAGTTGTACAACATACCAAAAATGGTGGCAACTGTTTCTCTGTTTCTAAGTTCGTAGCCTCAAATCCTAATTATATTATTGCCGTTTGTTACAGATGTTTCAAGTTACGATTTGGTTTACGTAAGTGAATTTGCGCGTGTATTGACAAACTGACCCGGTTTAGAACACATTCTAGTCGTTATTTTGTACAATTCGATGTTAATGCTGTTGTTGTAATGATGGATTAGTTTCTTTTCTGAGTTGATCATCAAGAATGTCGGAGTTGTTACTAGGCGTTGCATGGTTTTGTGCCATTTTGTCCGCTTTTTTGTAATTTTCACAAGATCAAAATCAACATTGTCGAGGATCGATAAGTAAAGATCTTATACCTCCGTCGCTCCATGGTTGTAGGGAAGGAATGTAAACTAACTTACACAATTTCTCGTAATGACTGCGTAGTATTAGAGTGTTAATTAAAATTTTTAGACAGAGAGCTCAGAAGTTTTAAAGAACTTGAGAATGTTCTTTTATATTCCCTGTGTCACCCGGTGCTTGAGTTTGTATGGATAAACATATTTTGTTTCCTAAACGGGTTTCGATTTAGCTGTTCTCATTCGGTAAGCTAAAATCGTCTATAGAGTACAAATAAAGTAATCAAAATTCTCTTTTCTGTAATAATCTTAGTAAATATGTATTTTTATTTATTACGATAATCATAAAAAGCATAGCCATTTATAATAAGTCCCATATGTTATTTCTTTTTTATAACTTTAATAAAAAAACTAGTTCCCGAATCGTATAATTATTTTTTTTATTTAATGTTTTGCGATGTTTCTGCCATTTGTCAACCAATTTGATGATTTATCACGAGGTTCGTTCTACATAAATTTCTAAAAAAATCTTGTCTCATCAAGAAATAAAAAGTTTAATCTAACGCGAACTTCTAAAAATCAAATAGGACAAATGTATAGTTACTGTTTAAATTCATTGTGAAGTTAGCCTAAACTATAATATTTATTATATTTTACATCATTTAAAAGGTCGTTTATTTTTTTTTTATTTGTTGTTTAGGGAACAGTACCAAGGCGTGAAGCCTCCCGTACTCCGGTCGGAATTGGACTTTGATCCTGGTTCAAAGTATCATATTCCCGCCAACATACCGTATATAAGGTAAGTCAGTTTTTTTAATAACTCTCTCATGTCCATATTAGATACGTTGCTTGTGGTTATCATAAAATAATTCACGTCAGAAACTGCAATGGCGGAATGTTATCTAATATGTTGTTATTGTTCATAGAACCGAATGCTTTGCTCGAGAAAATTGTGAATATTGTTCTCATTATAAATTTCCTGATATTATCCAACTTCCATGTCGTTATTTCGATCCTTATATCTGTTATGTAAATTGGTATAAAGATATTTTATAACAATCTTCACTTTGTGACTCTTGCATAAGGTTGACGTATAAATTACGTAATATGTGTAAGATATTTTACTGGTACTGTATATATATATGTTTATTCATATCTACATGATTCCTTATTAGAATTAAAATAATGAGTCACGGTAAAAGTCATCTTTAACCATCTGCAACCGCTTAGTTATATAATAAGCTCGTTCAAAAGTGCTTCCTTCGTGACATCCATTAACTTTTTAGTGCTTATTGGAATTATGTTTTTAATTTTTAAAATGGGTCCATATTAGGTAATCTAAATTGATAGGTCGATAGGAAATGAAACGGAAATATGTCCATCGCCTTATTTAAAATCGAAATAGTTAGAATATTCTGCAAAATAAGTATATTGTTTGTTGATGCGTTGCTTTTTCTTTAAGGCAAAGGTTAGGGTACTGCGAGTTACATTATTGTAAAAGTGAAATCAGAAGTAAGAATATTGTGGGCGGATTAAAGTGATTGGAAAAATAAAACTGTTATTTAACATTCAAACATTATGTTTAATACTTTTAGGTATTATTTGCATCCTTCTATCAGACGTTCAGTTCAGTCGCAAAAAACAAAAATAAACAATTACTTAGCAAAGAACTAAACACAAGACAACATTTAAAGCTATAAAACAAAATAAAAACAAAAAGAGATCAGTTCTTAGTGATGGTACTCATGCCCACCTTCGGAGCCTCCGTAATGGCCTTCTAGACCTTCCGAGCTCCCGAAGCTTTCGTAACCACCGTGGGAAATTTCGTGCTTCTCCTCATGGTGAATAATCGGTACCGGCACCTTTACTGGGTAGGGCACGTGCTTCTCAACGTGGTATGGCACGTGCTTCTCAATATGTACAGGTACAGGCCTGTGGACAGGGATGTGCACGGGAACTGGTACGTTCTTCTCCACTGGGTATGGCACAAGCTTCTCTACGGGGTACGGCGCTGGGACTGGAACTTTGACCTCGTAGGGCACAGGTTTTTCAACATGAACCGGGACTGGGTTGTCAACGTGCACCTTTACTGGATACGGCACCTCCTTCTCTACGGGGTAGGGAACGCGCTTTTCCACGGGTACTGGTACGGGCTTCTCGATATGCACGGGTACGGGACGATCGACTGGCACATTCACTGGGTAGTGGACGATTTTCTCAACCGGGTACGGCACGTTCACCTTAACGGGGACCTTATAGGGTACATGAACGGTCTTCTCCACCGGGTACGGGTGCGGCACGGGCACTTTGACTGGTACGTGGATATGTTTTTCGACCGGGTACGGGACGTGTTCATAGACCTTCACGGGAACGGGTCTGTCGACGTGCACTTCGACGGGTACTGGCACATGTTTGGTCACCGGGTACGGCTTCTTGATGTACTCGGGCACTTTGATGTACTCTTTGACGGGGAAGTGGACCGTCTTCACCACCGGGTACGGATGAGGGACGGGTACCTTGACCGGCACTGGCACGTGTTTCTCCACCGGCACGGGAATATGCTTCTCAACGGGATAGGGAAGTGGCACTTTCTTGACGACCGTGATTGTTTTCTCGTGATGCACTTCATGCCCGTGGTCGCCTCCTAAGCTGCCTCCTTCTCCACCGAAACTGTGTTCCCCGAAGCTGTGTCCACCGCCGAAAGAGTGCTCTTCGCCGCCGAAGTCGTGACCACCGCTGAATCCTCCGAAATCGCCGCCGAATCCGCCGTGGTCGCCACCACCGTAGCCGAAGTCCGAAAGGCCTCTCTTGTCCTGCTTCTTGTTTTCTTCGACAGGTTTCGGTTCAGCCTTAGCGTCTTTCTCTGCCTTCTCCTCTGCCGTGGCCAGGCTTACCGCCACGGCCAAGATTAAGGAAGATCGCTGAAAATTAAAAAAAAAAAATTGTTAAAGTAGTCACTGTAATCGCAATTAATCTGCTCCAAGATAAAACTGTAACGGGATCGAATTTAAAAATAGAATAGCGAAGATAATTTTACAATAATCATTCTATCATCTAATTTTTTTTTATTGTTATATTTTTGATTTAATATTTATTTGCTTCTAAATAATATTATACTGACCAATAGCCTCATGATCGCTTTGTTTGGTGTTCAGCGAACGCTCTCACGGAGTGTGTAGTGTCCAACGTCGCCCGCCAGTTTTATACCACCAGTTTCGTTTCCCAGATTCAACGTTGCATACTTTCGCCCATACTACTAGCCTCGTCGATGTGTGCGTGCACAATTTGTGTTTATATATTTTTTTTGTCGATTCCGAATGATGGGTAACTCGGTTAATGGCCGTCGATATCGATTTTGTAAGATGAACTAATTAACCATATAATTACTGTGTTTGAGCTAGCGATTCGTGGAAGCATGTCGATAATAATGCCTTCCGTTTGCTCGAATAAAACGCATTTCTTAAAAAACTTATGATAATGATTTCAGTACGACTTGAGAGATTTATTGTTTTCTCTTAGTCGACACACTCATGGTATTATGATGAATATAAACATATATTTTAATAATTTAGATTGTTGTGAATTGACAATGTTGCAGTGTTGAAAATGCTATGGACATGATGTGCGTAACCTCATACAGGCCCAGTCTGTCTAAGCTAACACACAAAGGTTAAAATCTGAAAATCAAGAAAGCTATATTATTTGTATAATTTTTTTAAGCATATCGATCTTGATAATTTGATGAGCATATGTGATAAAAAAATCTTTACTATACATATATTGTTAATATAGTACGTTGGAAAAGGACTTAAGAGAATTAACTCAACATTAGTTGATCGTAGCAATTTATCACTCAAATCGAGGTGTCAATGTGGAGGGTCCATTTAAAATTTGTATATGCGATTGTCTTTTATACCTTATACGCACCGTTTAAAATATTTTTTTGCTGATACCAAATTTTTTTATTTTTGATTTTGGTGCACTCATATTTTAATAAAAGTAACAAACATATCAGTCAATAGTTACAAATATATGTAAAATACAATATTTTGGCCTATCGAAACCTTAGCTTTGGATTTCTTTGTTTCTTTATAGGCAGGCTTAAGGCAGGTTAGAGAATATGAGTTGTTTGACAGCCAGTTAGTTATCTTACCATTGTATTGTTACTTGTATAAAGGCTTCTTATCTAAAATATGGTATATAAATAACTATATAAATAAGTTATCTAATAATTAATGTTTTCACTAACCTAAACACACCTCGAAAGTATTATGTACTTTAAAATTAAAATAGTTTCAATTTTTTATAAAATGTATTAACCGACTTCATATAAATCCTCCTAAAATGAAATTTCTGAGAAAACCTTGCGATGTACCGTTTACAACAAAAATGTACATAATTAGGGAGAACTCAAAAACTACTCGACGAATCTCGCTAAAATTTATATAGGATTAGACGACAAGCACCAGCTTTCAAATATAATAAGAATCTTAAGTATCGGTACACCCAATAAAAAGTTATGAGGTAACACATATAAAAAATACAGTCGAATTGAGAACCTCCTCCTTTTTTGAAGTCGGTTAATAATTAAGTTCATTGAATATGCGTTTGTCAGAAGTAGTATTAAATTTTTTATCATCTTCTTACGTTATAACACTTTTAATAATAGCCCAATTAATGTGCTATACATTTAACATAACAATTAGGAATCTTTGAAGAATTTTCCTAATTTGTATAACGTAGTCTTGGGCTTAAATTTTTTTCCAAACAAAAATCAGAAAACCCAGTATACACAATATTACCATATTTTCTTTAAAAGGTGAAAATCGTACAAAAACCGTCAATGTTATCTGAAGGTCACACCACGCAACGCCCAATGCGTTCTAGGTCCGAACGAGACCATTAAAATTGCACGGATTATTTTTATGATTAGAAATTACGTCCATTAAGTGAATTACCGTCGGTCGCCTTGGAAAGATCGTTTTAATTTTCTAACGTATATAGGCTAGTGACGGAGTGCGCAATGCAAGTGTCAATAGAAATGACATCAACGCGCACCGCTGTTGTAAATTGACATTTTGAAACGTCATTTCAAAGTTTTTCAAATAAGAACGGAATGATGTCTCCGTTCTGTCTTTTTCAGTTTGCTTTCAGATTTGTTATAAAATCTAAATAGTTTTAAATGTAATGAATGCGAATTGCACTAGGATGCCATTACATCTACAACACTAATTAGAATATATCTAGTGTCCAATATAGGTCGAAATTCGAAAATAAGTTTTATACCTCTTTAGTAAAAGTCATGCTTTTACTTAAATAGTTTTTTGAATATAACATTTATGGTTGGACAAATTATATTATGTTTGACTACTACTACCATAAGGTAGTATAGTATAAGTATAAAATATGTAAGTATGTAATAGTATAGCATAAGCAATTACTTCAATTTTATTTTATATTTTTAACAGAAAACATCATATTAAAGTTTAGGATCTCTTTAATCTTTAAAATGATCCCTAACTTTACTAAATCTCAATCTTCTCTGGGCGCGCAATAAGTTGGAAAAGTGGTATAAAATTTTCCTACATGTATTACTATAAATAGTAGCAAGTAGTATATGGTTTAATAACAATTTTTGAAACAAAAACTCTTAATACTGGCAACAAAGGTTCTTATATAATCCATACCGTAATCCAGTCCGTAAATGTGAAGGTAGTATGAATAAAATTTTAACATTGCAATTATTTAAATTGTTTTCTTTTAACTACACATAACAGGCGCCTAAATTTTATTGTGATTATCAATTTTTTACTCATTTTGATTTCAAAAAGTCAATCCTGTATATGACAAGTTTGACATCGTAATCCAACAATTTTTAATAAGTATATAAACTTTATTATGTCTCTTTTTCTTATTTTCTTTAGTAAAAAGTCTGACTACTCAATCATGTTGCCTTGTTACTGCACTGTTTCGTATAAGATACATAAGTACATATATATTCTCGGGTTTACAATATTAGAAAAGATTAGAAAGATTGTCGCCATTCTCACAGAAAATCAGGTTTTAGAATGCTTGACTGTTGACCGGCGTTGGAAAAAGGGGGTTATCTACATAAAATATTTATGTATTACGTCAAGCGATTCTTTTCTGTGTCCAAAAAAAGACTTAATCTCGATTTGGAATGTAATTATCTTACTATTAATAAATAACTTAAATCGCTCGGTATTGGTATTTTAAACTGTTTCTAAGAGCTTTACGTGATGCGACAGTAAAAAATATTCGTCCCTAAATAGAAGTTTAACACAGACTATTGAAAACTTATGAGTTACTCAAAATTTCGAGGCTTATCGGAAGTTTTTCACCTTGAAAATATTTCCGAACCGAGAAACGAACCCAAATCGCGTGGTTTGTTAACCATAAGGTTAATTAATGAGTAGATTGAACTTTTTATTTACATATGTATAGATGTATATTCAACATCAATTTAATTATATACGCATTAAAAGCGTGATGAAATGAATGTTGATTATTATCCGCCAAAAATTAATTTTTATAACTCCATTATTTTTACAACTTCCTCTCATTTCCCTTCGTAAGTAAACAATACACAAGGTCTTAACTTTGGTTAGTGATTTACATTGTATAAAGGTAAAGGGTGTGAGGTCGAATGTTGGCCGCATAAGATATGGGTCGTTCCTTTTAACTAGTTAACGTTAGTTTTATGGCGTTCCGTTTTGAAAGTGCGCAATCGGTGGGTTCCGAAAATCGACCATACCGAATATAGTTTTTTTTAAATCATTTTTTTTACATTATGGTTAGTTATGCTATGTTTCGACGTAGCTTCAAAATATTCTGAACCACTTAAAAATTGTGAACAACATTTACAGTTTAAATATCCATCATATTTTATGCATTACGAGTATACTCGTCAAACTTAGTTATCCGGTTAAGTGCTCAGATTACTTGTTAAAAACAAAATAAAAAATTGTCTGTCTTAAACAAATAGGATTCAATTTGGATTAGAACGAATTTGGATCAGATTTTTAGGATTTATTATTTTAAGATATTTTAGAAATATGTATTCTATGTTGTCTCATAGGAAAATCAAAAACGAAACAGTGGGCGAAAAACTTAAGAGTTGATATTGACAACAACTTTTGAATACAAAAGCCCTATAATGTTATTTATTGGATTTAACTATCCGATAAATAACATGCTTTTATTATTATTATAATCGTTGAGATCAGGATCAATTTTCTTTGGATTTCATTTTCATTTAAAATGGATTTCAAGAAGGGTTCTTAATCGTCCTGAAATGTTCATATGTTTCTAATATGTTGACGTGTTATCAATTTTATGATTATTTCTATATTGTAAATGGTACACTGAAAGGTCGATTCTATGGTCTAGTGATTTTATTTTTATCTGACCTTGAAATCTAATATTCGAATAACAATCCCTTTTATATGAAACTTTGAAAACTATCCATTATACACCATGAGAGCTTATGCAAGGAATACTAGTCGCTTTTCACCTCAGAATATTTGTTATTAATCTTCGAGTGGACATAGAACCAATCAGCCTTCTTGTTGCCACTAGTATCTTTGTTTGCTTCACGTGAACTTTTTACAACACCCAATAAGACAAACAGAAATAGATCGATTTCTTCAAAATACTTGTATTACATATTTTGACAACCACATATATAACAGACCTAAGAATTTGATCTGATTTTTGAGCCTGGAAATACGTCTAGTGAAAGTTTATTTTAATCGTTCTTAACCAACCTTTCGTTTGGTAATTTAGAGCGATCTTTATTTTATGGAATATTATATAGCTTAATTTTAGCAGTCATGTTGTCAAACCAATATTATGTGTCTCCAATAACAACATTGCCTGCAGATCATAAAGTATAGTAAATATAAATGTCAGATTTTCTCTAGGTAAATAATTTATACGTGGTGATAAAGAAATGGACAATTAAACTTTTTTATTTGAACAATACGGTTTCGAAGTTCAATATGATATTAATAATTCAGAATGCAAAATAAACAGACAAAACAATTTTAGAATTACGGCTCATTCTTTAATGAAATCAATGGATGTAATACACGGATCTATTATAATTCAATTAATTATACGGATTACATATAGTAACAGTTTCGTTAACGAATACGATATCTGACACATGGTAGATATATTTAAAAGCGTGATGTAATACGTTAGTATTTAGAAGCACATTGAAATTGATAAGCGGACTCTTTATCGATTATTTTAAACATCTGTATACGTTCACTATTGTTTGTCGATTTTTTTTTGGATATGAATCAGCAAAATTGACGTTTAATAAAATTTTAACGTTGTGTCTTTAGATATTTTTGAATCGTTTTAATATAGATATAAACAAAATAAATTTATACAACAAACACACACAAATACAAATGTTATATACACAAATATTATATAGACTATTTGAAGAATCCCCTTCAATGGTCTAAGATATAAAATCGTTCGAAATTGGCATTTGTTATGTAGTTTCGATGTTGTGTTTAGATATGTTTATGTTGAAAGCAAAAACCAGGAAATAAAAGCTTAACCGTTTTTGATTCAGAAAAACATTTATATAGATACGTGCAGCATGTACAGCGATTGGCGCAATCTTCCATAATAAGTATTCTATACCGATCTTAGCTCATGAGGAAAACAACTCTATGTTAGTTTCACCTATTACAAGGAAATGTATGACGGTCACAAACGTTTATATGACAAGAGCTATAAAATAGTACGTTTTTAGTTAAGTTTGAATATTCAGTACCGTCATCTCATGGTTTTTGAAATAAAAATTACAAGTGACTAGAAATTATGGATTCATATTCACTAGAAGTGTTTTATCAATTGAATGTTAACGAATAGTAAAAAATACATTAAAAAAGTACTCAAATGTAGCTCAAAGAAAAGATGGCGAATTTTTTAATAGGAAATAAGGTCATTTTGCATGGACCCTTACCGCTGTGCATAGTATGAAAATCAGCGCAGATCACCTTACACAATAGTTACAGAGGTATTGACTGTGGTTTTATAGTGAGGTATAGTCCTATAAGAATCTGCTATGCGACGTCATAATCTATTTTGTAGTGCCGTAATAGTTAGTGGCGGTACTACCATACAAGCCCAAAAGCCCGACTTGTCCTACTAGGGAGAAAAATTTATAAATCTTAATCAGCACATAATTCCCGCAACGCTCAAATTTAAAAATAAATTATTCGGGAAATATGTGCTTATTAAGATTTATAAATTTTACTTCCTAGTAGGGCAAGTCGGGAATTTGGGCTTGTATGGTAGTACCGCCACTGGCTATAGTAAAATTAAATTTTCATAAAAACAAACTGTTAGATTAATTTACGTTATGTTAAGTTAATTACTTAAAAAATAAAAAGAATGTCATTCTGCACGTTTAATAGCAGCAAATTTTATTATGAAGGGGTTTGATACCAGTGCTATTGCACAAGCTGCATGCATTTTAATTAATTTAAATTTGATTCTTGCACATTTGTTATTCGCATACGCGTTGGATTATTAAAAAATGTCTGTCACACTTTCCATTTTACTTCGCATCGTCTTAGCTAATTGTGATTACCTAATACGATGTTTATTATAATGTATAATTCGTCCATTCGACTTAGAGTAAATAAAATAGAAATAGAGGATGTGGATAAAGTAAATTGAGATGAAAAAAATTTAATCAAAAGTGGTCACAAATTAGTAATTCGTTTGGATTAATTATAAATAGATTGTAGATCTCTCTATATTTTATGTGGCGTTATAATTGAATAGGCTAGTAGATTTTTAGGTCATGTAGCATAAACCCTATACCTGTGGTAATGGTAAAACTAAATAATTACTTATAAACTTGCGCAACGAGGGATCCGTACTCTACTCTCCGTACCTATGAACAAACGTCAAATTTGAATGTATGTATTTTGATCTACTTGTTGGTGGTTATGATTTCATATTATTTCTTTATCCAAAAAGAAATACAGATTGTTCTCTTGAGTTTTTATTTTTGTAGTAACAGTTTATATGTATATCTAATGTACATTATATTACAATTGTTTAAGGGAATATTTTACGTATTAGTTTGACTATTTTCATAACCTAGCAAAGGTTTGAAAAATGGCCTAAATGCCGTGTATAGTGGGAATTCCTGCACCAGTTTTGACATCCGAGGATGATTTTTGTAAGCTAGACTGCCCATAGATTTTTTGTAAGCTAGACTGCCCTTTTTTTTAGTAAGCTTGATTGCCAATAGATTTTTTGCAAGCTAGACTATCCATAGATTTTGTAAAATAGACTGCCCATAATTTTTTGTAAGCTAGATTGGCGTTTGATGTTATTTATGTCTTCAATCTAGTCTAGTTAGTCCTTAATCTAGTATCCTTTTATAGTTTAAACCCTATCGAATACAATATTAACCTTATTGTGATGAGGTTATGAAATAATCGAATTTTATAAAAAAAAAGTAATAACTGATATATATTATAATAATCGAATTTTATAAAAAAAAGTAATAAATCTGACGGTAGATAGTAAGAACCACTCATAACTCCTCATCGGGTGAGCTGGCGAAAACCGTGGGGTTTTAGTCCGTATGGAGTGGGGTACCGTAGGGTCAGTATGGAGTGGGGTACCGTAGGGTCAGTATGGAGTGGGGTGGTATGGAGTGGAGTACCGTAGGGTACGCCGGTAGGGAGACAGGCCGAGTATCCATAACTGATTTCCCTAACGTTGAACAAAAAAAAGAGGTAGTGAGGAGCAATGGAATTTCTATGAGACCAGCGTTCACGCTAAAATAAAAATCGGATGAGAATTTTTGGAGACATATGTAAAAATAAAGTCCGACGAATTTAGGACCACCTCTTTTGGAACTCGGTTTGTAATACGAATGAAACTCTGTTTTGTTACGAGCAAAAACTTCGACAAATACCTGTCGGTATGTCGAAGCGACCAACTGATTTACTAGCTCGCGTCCTGACGAGCGTGGATGAGCCAAACGGTTTGTTCTCACCGGATAAAATTAATATAAGTGTAATAAAATGAAATAGGTTCCATTTAAGGAATTTTGAGCACATATTTAGATTTAGATTAGATTATCTAGATTTACATTTAGATTATTTAGATGTAGATTTTACATTTCACCATTAGAAAAGAAATGTCCTTCCAACATTCAAAATACTAACGTAAATAAAGTTCGTATAATTATGTGCTTATTCATTTTTTAAATATCATGTTCGAAAAAAAAACATAGTGATTTTATTTTGTTTGTGTGTACGCTAATAATATATATAATATACGTTGATACAACTTACTTTCCGATTTTTTTTAATAATACCTGTGATGTGAGTTTTATTATTACATTACATGTTTTAACTATTTATGATAACGGCAGATCTATATAAACTAAACCTGTGTTAAGTATCCCACTGTTTTTAATTTTCTTTTTACTCAAAATTCTTTTTTTTCTAATTATTATTGTCATTAGATTGGTTATTTGGTTTTTGGAATGATATCAACCGCTTTAATATTTGAATATAAATTTGTCACAGTTGCCTACGTAGAAAAATAAACTTATTTTTATCTTCTCACTTCTAATCTTTTAAATCTCCTGTTTAATCAGTTTCCCTACCCTGAAGACTTGCTGGTGATGATAGTTTCTACGATGCTTTTCACTATTGTAGGATTAAATGCTTCGATGACCCTTTTGACGTAGTTGGTAAGCCAAGTAATAG
>DWHO01002497.1:0-13249 GCA_018247575.1 Eurytides lysithous rurik
ATATATATATATATATATATGTGTGTATGTATTCAGTGGCGGTACTACCATACAAGCCCGTAAGCCCGGTTTACCCTACTAAGGAGTAAAATTTATAAATGTTAGTTAGCACATAATTCCCGAGTAGTTTATTTTTAAATTTGAGCGTTGCAGGAATTATTTGCTTATAATAATACTACAAACACGAGGACCAATCGTTAATAGAATTCAAGTTCGACGTAATGTACCTATTAATGTACCTATCGCGCATGTTACCTTATGGAGATCATTAATGCCACATTGCACGTAAATTTGTAAATCGTCGACATACAGATGATAAGATCAATCAATACAGGGCATCAAATCAGCCCGTTGTGAAGACATTTGCTTTACATGGATCGACTGCTGAGACCCGCGAAGGTAAGAAAAGAACCAATCCAAGACTGGAAGTGTAAATCTTAAGCGGGTAAGGATAGAAAGAAGGAATATAAGTACTAAAGATGTTTTTTTAAATTTTTATTTTAATTTTTTAAAACACTTTAATCAAGTTTCAACCAAAATTTATATTTCCTATTAATAGTTTTTTTAATTTTTTGATTTTCCACAGTAGTTTTGGACCTATTTCTTAGTATATCCGATTCAACGAAACCCAGACTCGGCTTTGATTTTTAACTTAAAACTTCCCTTCTCGTTACAAAGCAAGTTAACCCTAATGTCGTCGATCTTGCCAGATTACAGAGGTCGTGGTATGGAGGTAGTACTTTTAATGATGTTTTCTAGATTTCTCCTGAATAAACGAATATACATAATACGCTCCAAGATAATTTATGAATAAAAAACGTGAACGAATTTATTTACCCCATGAATCTTTTAGAAGGTTACGAACTTTTTAAGTATCGTGAAACAAGTTAGGAGTTGGAAATTATAACTTTGATATGTCAGAGATAGCAATGTATTTTTACGAAAAACTACTGTTACCGTTTCGAAATGATAGTTGAACGTTTGGACATTTTTTTTATAAATAACACCATATGAATTTCAATTTTTTTACAAATCAAAAAATTTATATAACAGGAAAGAGTAGTTCTATTTTATATGAAATGCTAAAATGTAACTTGAATGTAACTTTTTGAAAGTTTTCGACCTGTTGTAAGTTTTTAGTACTAAGTGAATACTACTGGTTATTACCTCATTTAAGAGAAATTAATCACAATCATTTCCTCGAGGCATAGGGAATATCGTAATATTCTTTGTTCTTTGGCAGTATGCTGCATAATGCTGCAATAGAATTCAGTTAGAATTATTCACTATCAATATTTAGGCAACAGAAATAATACATCATTTTCATTATTTATTGTTAAATACATCTTTAATTGGAGAAATATAAAAATAATGATATCAATTATAATAAAATTTTTAATAGTCTGGTTGACATAATGTTTCATTTTGTATTCACACGAATACCACACATTTTTATAATGAAATTAAGTTACAAGAACTGGCGCATAGACGTTGTACTGAACCAATAGTTACGGAACAGGGGAAAAAGTCAAGTTGGCTTTTATAACATTATATTTTAAAATAGTCATAATTATTTGAATTTATGTGATAATTTATCTATTGCCGAGACTGTTTGTGGTATCAATTTAAATCGCTTATCATTCCATCTCCATTCATTAAGATGGTTCTTGTTATCTGTACATAAATCAAAGCGTTGAGATACGCTTTATGCATATTTTGTTGTTAATTTCTAAAGTGCTTTCGTATTATCTACGAGGGCTTAAATGATTAAGTACTCTGTCTGAGGGTTAATGATAAAATGCATAAGGATTTTGTCTGCAAGGCACCGGCTTCATAGAAGATAACAAGCATCCCGCAACGCTTGTTAACGCTATCTGAACTCACGTGCATTCACCCTACGTTCACATTTTTATAACATTTATATGTATTTTATTTTTAATATAAGGCTAATATTGCGTAAAATTAAAAAAAAAACTTCATGAAATTACGTTACGTGTTAATTTTAAATTCTTTTACCAAAATTTAATAAAACTTTTTAATTATATTTTATAGACAGTCAAACTATAATGGTACAAGAAAGAACATCTAAGATAGAAATCTTGATATTAAATTTCAAATAGTGTCACATTTTCCGTCACCTAATGTGCATATAAATTGCGTTAAATATTCAGCCATATCTTCGGTCTTCCATGGAAAACAAAACTGAAGAATCAATTAGCTTAAAGCACCATTTTATGGTGCTTTAACCATAGCATGTAACAATTTTTCAAATTCTTGAAGTATGTTTGATTGCAGTAATAATACAAAATAGGAACTAATGCACTCAGCAATAGGATTCGACCATACCATTGTCAGAAATTCTGCTGCCCAGCAGCATATACGGGCAATTCTGTGTTTTAGTTAAAATGCTACCAGAGTAATTACTTGGCACAGGACATTACCGTCTTACACAACATACTATTACACTACTGTTACATCCTTTCCGTAGCGTAAAGAAATACAATGCAAAAGAAAACTGAGTGGCACAGTGCTGTTAGAGGCAGGCGTTCCCCCTGCCACCAGGCACCTGACTTCCTCGTCTTCTCGTTTGAATTTCAATAAATCGGCGTGAAGTGGAAATGTTTTTGCTACTGCATTTCGTCCGGTGAGTGAGGTGGCCGGTGGCCCATCCCCTCCCTCTCCTTATTCCGTCTCTCACTATTGTTCCCGCTCCTCCTCTCTTTCCCCCCTCGATCATCCTCGCTCCCTCTCTTAAAATTTACCCTCTTAAAGACTGGCACCGCATTTGCAAGTTCACTAATTTTGCAATGTCCATGGGCGGCGGTAATCGCTTACCATCAGGTGAACCGCTTGCTTGTTTGTCAGCCAGCTGCATAAAAAAAACAGAGTTTTTGACACATGTTAAACGCTATTGATTTTTATTTTTATTATAGAAAACACAGAACTTATTAACCACTAAGTGCCTTAATTTTTTAGCGGAACTCCGCTGATGGTTGTAATAAATAGGTAACACTCCGAATGTTTATTTTCTTCAAATAAATGCCCATAGAAATCGTAGAGAAACAGAACGTATTCAGTTTTGTTTAAACATGGCTTCAGACACTTGTGGAGCACATACATAAGTGCGCAAGTGAATGCCTGTAGTTGATTACGTGAGACCACACTTCTCTGAATTACTCCTTATGCTCAGTTCCTTTCTAGCAAAGAATATACGTGACGTCGTTATACAGTCATTTTAATATACATAGTTGAAAGGAAAATATATTTACAAAATGTACTTATGTTAAGAACTTAATGTAAATGAAAATAAAAGTAATGAACAATTAAAGTGAAAAACTACAATCATAGTGTAAAATATAGATATATTTGACATATCAACTGTAGATACATATATGCGTACGATGCGTATATAAATACATATATGTGTTTATATACCCAGTATATATGTAAATAACTTTTTGTTTAATTGACAGGATTTAAATATATGTACATTGTTGTTCTATTAATTAATAGCTCTCCATCTAAACAAATGAAAACACAAATATATATCATGTTAACTTTGATTATTTTACCTTAACTTTTATTTTATATTACCTTAGATGATTAAAGATGATACTATTTTTTTTTACTACATTCACAAAATTCCTTTTATTTAGGTAGTATAACAGACTTTTTGTAATGTCACTCACCTTTAGTGCGGCTCCAACGTGGGAATTAAATTTTGCTAATCATTTTGTACAGGAGGCGGCTATATTTGCAAGTTTCTGAATCTAAAAAAATCTAAGATATTTTATTTATTTATATTATTTTATAAGTTCAACAATTTTTGTTTAACACGTTCTGTTATGTTCGTTGTTCTGTCTGACGTGATCTGCTGTGATAAATTAACGCCTCTTTTGCGTTAATGTAATATATGAAAACCGCTACCAATAATATTTCGTATATAATTTCGTTCTATAATCGTTGAAACCCTTAGTTCAGGGCTGTCCGATAGAGCGAAAACATGATTTTCAGAGCCGGCGTGAACGTCTTAAGTAATTTAAGCTTTTTATTTCTATTTACTTTGGAAAAATAAACGTAAATATAACTATTAATGTCGGAGCCGCGATGTACATTAAAGTAGACCGAGCGATGTATGACGTTATACAGTTCACGTGACCTGTGTCCAACGGCCGGCCAGTTACTTTCGTCATCGGGGTGTCCTCCGATTGGTCCACGATGACGTAATATCGACGCCCTCTACAAATCGTGGACCTCTAGACCCCACCGGACTTCGCAAGGGTTCTCAAATCGTACATTCAATTGTCAAGATTCAAATTCACTACATCCATCCAACTTAACATGCTTCCTTTGCAATACTATTCTAATTTGTACATATTTCGAGTAAACTCATTATCGCCAAAACTGCATTTTTATCTGAAGGAAACATCCAGTGGCAGTCCTTCGAAGGGAAAACCCAGTGGCCCATCACACCGGCGGCCACAATTAAGTTATTTCATTTAATCAACGTGGTTTAAGCTTAACAATCGAAAAAAAAATTGATCGTTTGAAAAAAAAATATATTTTCAATGAAGTCAGCTATCCATTCCTACTTTTGAACTGAAAGTTATGGATTGATACAGGGGTACGCGACCCCGGCTCCCCTGCTGCTGCTACTGTCGTTGTCTTCCAACCTTTATACCCCCTTTTACTTGCACCATATTCCTTCCCATTCCGTAGATGACGAACAATTGGATCTGTTCCCCGTTACCTGTGGGTTGAAACAAGGATGCGTCCTAGCACCCACACTGTTTGCCTTATATTTTGCGGAAGTAGTCAAAGAGGCCTGCATACTGTTTCCAAGGGAGTCTACATTAGCTTTCGCACGGATGGCAATCTTTTCAATTTGGCCAGACTTAAGGCACGCACTAAAGTCTCCTATGCATTGATTACACAAATCATGTATGCCGATGATCTGTGCCCAGATGACCTGCAACATCTGATGTCCGTCCTCCACCAAGTTCGACCAAAAGATCAGTGTCAAAAAAACTGAGGTGATGTCTTTAGACACACACGATTGCGAGATACTAACCATTAAGCTTGGTGAAGATGTGCTAAAACAGGTTAATAAGTTCTGTTATTTGGGGAGCACTATAACATCTAAGCGTGACCTTGATGATGAGATGAGATCAACAGCAGGATCAGTGCTGCAGCCACAGCATTTGAGAAGCTGCGTTCTAAGGTCTTCTGCTTGCAAGACCTAAAGCTGACTACAAAGATTTCTGTGTATATTCTTCACTCCTCCGAGACCTGGTATCGTCTGTGTATCGCCAGCACATACGCAATTTGGATCCTTTTCACCTAAAATGCCGTCGCACCATCATGAAGATCAGATAGTCTGACCGAGTGCACAACACCGAAGTTCTGTGACGTGCCATTTGCGGTGGTATAGAGGTATATATTATGCATCGGCAACTTCAGCAGTGTGGTCACATATCACGAATGGCGGAAGAGAGTGTGGCGAAGCGCATCTTTTATTCTGAGCTCGTAAAGGGCAAGCGAGAAAATGACGAAGATCTCCTTAGATACAAAGATACATGAAAAGATGCAACATTGAGCCCTTTCGTTGGGAAAGTTTGGCAGCACAGCGGCCCAAATAGAACGGGAATATGAAAAGGCGAATACATAAATAAAAAGCGCAAAACTGACCTCGACACTAAACGAAATAAGATAAGACCTGTCCTTCCGCCGCCCTTAAACACAATTATGTGAATTTTTTGTTTGAGAGTTTACTGCAAAAACCGGCTACTGTAACCATATTCGGGCTCATAAGCGCCATTCTGACTAGGAGTCGAAGTAGTCGCCATGACCGAAATCAGTTGGACACATCATCATATTTTACTGAACGGTTTTTTCGGTGGTACAGTCACGCAACTGCTCTCGCTGCCGAATGGGCCGGCTCTAACCGGATAGGTACCACGACCTCATAGAGCTGAGTTGGCTTCCTCCTCCTCTCTTGCTTCACTACCCGCACAATCTCTGCGTCCTTCCCTCTCACTCTCACTCCTTCCATGATCTGGCAAATTTGTGTGATCTTCAAACAGTAGTTCAGAATCTGGGTATTCTTGGTTTCCGGGATTTTTTGTTTGTGAAAGCCCGTGCGACAATATATTATTTCCTGGTATAGATGCTGTTTTTTTTAATTCATTGTTATCACCATTATCTTAATCAACTGTGATCGGATTATTATTTACAATAAAAACAACTTATTATGAGACATCTTACTCTTATGAACAATTATTTTTGTCTTTCAGTAGTCACTTTAATTGACACTGGCGTCACTGGATGTATAACTAATTAAATAAACATAATAACTTATTAGATTGTATCATAAATAATAACATAAGATGTTTGTTGTATAATTTATACAACTATCCAGAAGTGGTTGTTATTACTACTTTTATTGATCGTATGTAAAGATGTAGAAAAGCTGAGATCAGTGTTAAACGTACTACTAAAAAATAGAATAAAAACTAGATTGAAATTACTCAACATTTCTCCAGTTTCTACGGTAACTCTTTCACCGTACAGGCTACACTGCTCTGGAACTCCTTGCCCGAAAACTTACGAAGAGCACCTTCTAGAGCTTCCTTTAAACGATTGTTACGGGACCATTATCTTTTGAATAGTTAATTATATATTATTTATGTAATTCTTGATTGTTCGTAAATTTTATTTACAATAGTTTTATTGCACCTGCCACAATTTTTCTCCACGCCCCGGGTTGACTGGGAGAGAATGCCTAAAGGCATTAAGTCCGCCCATTATAATTTCCTTTTGGTTTTGCAATAACGAGTAAATAAATAAAAAATAAAAAAAACATCTCGTAAGAGAGTAAATTCTGCCCGAAAATATTAAAATTAGTCGGAAATATTTGTGTTTTATTCACAGACAATAAAGAACGTCAAGACGTACCCCAACTTCAGTAACACTTATTATTAACGGCTGCTTCCGTTTTCGCGATATGGCCGACAACACACAGTAGGGATCACACTATTCCAACAAACACGGTAGGAAGAATTCACCTTCGAGCACGACGAAACACCCCCACCGCGTACACTAGATTCACCCGGGGCGGTTCTCACCGCCTCCCATTTCGATTGCCAATCGTCGGCGACCAGGTCCTTTCTGATCGGCTTGACTCTTTGTCTCTACGCAGTCGCATTTCGTCTCTGTGTATATTCTATAGAATAATCAATGGGGAATGCTCAGAGGAATTTTTCGGGTTATTTTTTCGGCATTCCACCACCTTGCGACCGATACGATTTAGGGTCCTTCAAGAAGAGAGCTTATTCCTACCTTAAAGGCCGGCAACGCATTTGCAAGTCTTCTGTTGCGAATGTCCATGGGCGGCGGTGATCGCTTGCGTGAGCCGCTTGCTCGTTTGCCTCCTAATCCATAAAAAAAATTTATGACATTGACATTGCACTAATGTTCACCATTTTGATTTTATAGTATGTGCGTGCACTTGACTATACTATGATATCTCCTATTGAATCTTTTGATCTTACAACTGGCCTTTATTATAATTTAGTAATTAAGGATGTACAAAGCGGTAATATTCGCTACAATAACGACTTATTCTCACGTACAAAGTCGTATTCGTGTACAATTTAAGTGAAGAAAATGTGAGGTAATTTTTCTTTCAATTTGACATTTTTTATTCTTCTAAAATGTTTTATAATTTTATAGATATCCAATCGAATAATTTCAATTGTGTTACATGTTTCTTTCAAAACCGTTTCAATGTAGGAGTAAAGAATTGTAAATTAATATGCTTTAGCCGAAGTAAGCAAATCTGCTGCATTCGCGTAGAGATTTTATTACAGAATACGTCTGCTGCACTTCATGCTCCACTTTTCATATCCGAGTCGATTCGAGAATTAGATTGTACCCTCCTTTTGTAGATCTTTTATTGAATCTGGCTGAAGAGCAGTTGATTTAATTTCTCTTTTTCATTTTTCTTCTTACTTGTATGAGTTCTTATAGTTTACAGATTTTTTTATACTGTACATATTACTGTAAGATATTCCAATTATTAAAAAAATAAATTTACATTTATTTTCCGTCCGATATGACTACGTAATAACAATTCATTTTTTTCATCTATTAATGAAAATATTTAATATCAATTTTTTTCTATTAAACATATAAAACAAATGATTTTTGAACACTTTACTATTGATGTGAAAGTCGGAACGATATCACCACCGAAAATGATATGCTTTCTTTAAACATTTCTTTAAATTAAGTGCACCAACTGGAAATAAAATAAAAAATATAATCCTATTAAAAAGTGAAAAATTCTTCATGGGCCTAAGAATAAGTATATATAATAAATTCCACAAGATTTTTTTGATCTACCACTTGAGCAATATAAAACTAAAATTATAAATAGTCAATTGCATAAATCTTATTATACTGTTCAAAAGTTTCGGATGGATCGAAATGCGTGGAATTTAGATTATAGACTTGTTCGTAGGATAGGTATTACATTGTATTAAAATTACATATTATAACAGTATTTTATAAGAGCAACTGTTGAATTTCTAATCAGCTCTTTTCAGTAATACTACATTTGAGCCGGTGGTAACTTCCTCACGAACTGAGTTGTAAATAAAACGACTAAAAGTAGATAAAAATTGAAAAAATTGTAAATAAAAGTATAGAGGCCTGTTTGTATAAATAAAATTTGATTTGATTTTATTTAATGTGGAGTTAGTTGTTCTCAGTGGTACTTCTTTTCAGCTACAATATAGAGAAGTAGACGTATACGTAAAGCCTACTCATATCTTTAAGGCCCGAAACACTTCATATCTCATTGGTCAATTCATTAATCGTACTCCGTCTCTGCCACAGACGCCGACGTAACGATCCACACTCGATAACCGTACTGATTTTATAACGTTACATTACACATGTTACTCCTAAGAGCGTCCGCAACGGAGCAGAGATTGGTCACCGAATACCAAAACCATGCAATATAGGACAATCAATCGACGGCATCGGCAACATAATAATAACAATATCATGGGACATCTCACACATTGCCATCTGATTCCAAACTAGACAGAGCCTGTACTATGGTAATCAGACAACTGATATACATACTTATATATTTTTAAGTATATACTTATATAGATAATTAATACCCAGACACAGAACAAGTACCTATGCTCATCGCACAAATATTTTCTCTTGGATGTGAATCGAACCACGACCTTTGGTTTTGCAGTCAGGAGCACTAACCACTACACCGACGGGCCAGTCAATATATACAAATACCGCTTGCAAATTCCGGGCAATTGTTCAAAAGGGATTAAATAACACCAACGGGTCAATCCTACACAACTAACATGCGCTGAATGTTTGAATAGAATCCGCCCAAGAAAACAAAACACCATTACCAATTATGCCGTCGTAAATACTGTGTAAAGATACTGTACTAATGTTACACTTGCTACATTAACTACAAATGTTTCTACGAAGAGGTAGGCTTTTAGTAAAAATAGCTTAAGATTAAAGTACGGTGACATTTGTTGATATTTTTTTTGTTTTGTGTGCTCTGGCAAATACAAGAAAAAAATTAAAATTTAAGATGCCTTGTTGACAAAAACCTTTTTCATTCAATTTTTTTTTTGTATTACTTTCGTCTAGAAGTTAATGTTGACTCAAGCAAACGGCAGTTCTAAAAAGAAATGCTAATGGATTTGTTAAAATATTGATAAGTCCATTAGACACAATTGGTGAATGAGGTGGGTTTGTAATTGCAAAAGACTGTTAGTGTGTTTAATTTATTCACTTAGTGAAGAAAGTTTATGATATGAAGGTTAAAACAGTTAAGGGAAGCTAAATTTATAATTTTATTAAAACAATAGAAAACGAGCGAATTACATATAGTTTGTGTTTAATAAAATAAATATTAAAAAACCTTCTGTTATTCTTTCTCTCTCTTTTTTTTTATTAAATTAAAACTTCAATTTTACGTTTAAAAAATCAAAACACATTACTGCTTGACAGTAAAAACGGTAATGGTGCGAACCATCCCCTGGTGGTCAGTGCATAAGTGTCACGTGATTTTGGTAAACTTTATTGTGGAACAGCGATTCTTTCATAATTATGTTAAAACTAACTAATATTTAATGACTAACTCACTCGATGGTAGGTTATAAAAGCTTTAAATGCTGTTAAGAGTCTAGTCACGTTTGTCTTAAAGGTATAGTTAGGTGTATTATAAAGTAACTCACGATCAGCTCGGACGAGAAAACTGACCCCGGCAACTGGTTCGACAACGAAAGAGATTATTGGACGGGCGGCCCCATTAAGGGGGTGCGATTTTAATAAAGGGAAGAGAGGAATCAAACTATGTAACTCTCTGAACCGCGCATCACCCCCGAAGTGTAGTTTCTAACACCGTGACATTGCTACCTCTGCGCCTCTGCTCAAGGCTATCCATAATAATTCTAATCAATAAATCCTACTGCACTCCCTCCAATAAATCCGGGGCAGCTAGATGGCATTTTGCAGTATCAAGTTGTGTACAGTTTTTAAACCACACACGGCCCGACCTGGACCTCTATAAAGTGAGAAAGCCTTTAGAAGTTGACTCTTATATAAAGTGAAAAGTTGTTCCCTTGTCTCACCCCTGGACCTAATGAACTGCCCACAGTTGATTACAAGATGAGGAAGGGAGATGTCATCGCCCAATATTCTATAAACCCTTACGTTCGCGCGGAATTTTGGTTTCTTTTTGCCGTACTGAGACACACCTTGGTTTTGGTATATCTTTTAGTAATAACATCGCAACAACCAGAGACTACTAGCGAAGTGAAATGCACACGCACTCTTTCAAACTGATGCACATCTCTACTGACCCGAACATTCAATTGGATCTTTCTTTTGATCGTTTAATACTTAATCTAAACCTTTGTTATTTTCCGCTCTGACTTGGAGAAATCTTACCTTTGAGTTTAAATAATATTTAATTATTCAAGTTGAACATGAACTCGTGATACAAGTTGAAATTGACAAAACGTTATATTGCTTATCGAAAAATATTATTTATCGAAAAAAAAAAAATGTTTTTACTCCATCGATTGCAATGGCACTTGACTTGATTGGATGGACTATTCTTTAAGTTGATTTATAGTCTGGTGGTTAAAGTTAAAAAAATATTACAATCCGACATACATACATTAAAAACATGCTTATCCCATTATTAATTAATAATTTAGATTGCTAAATTATTGGTATTGACCAACAATGTCATTGAACTTTTTTCTCGTGGTATGCCTAAATATAATCAAAATTTTAAAAACTGAAAAAAGGATTTTTTTTTTTCATTTAGTCCATTAGTCCAATGTTTTAGGAGAGAGATTGGGGTCGACCCGTTAAAAAATATAACAGAAGCCTTTTCCATTCCATATTTAATGCATGGGGCGAAAAAAGTCTGTCACTGACCGGTTACTAGGTGACCGTACAAATATAAGAATGTGATATCATAACACAGAAGATAACACATTGATTTTTTATAGATTAGGCTGACAAACGAGCAGGCGGTTCACCTGATGGTAAATGTTCACCGACGCCTATGAACATTTGCAACAGAACTTGCAAATGCGTTGCCAACCTTTAAGGGGGGAGGGGGTTGAAAGAGGGAAGGATTGTGGTAGGGGTGGAGGAAAGAGCAGAGGGGCGGGGGAGAGAGAGGCGAAAGAAAGGGAGGAGATGGAGCGGGATGGGCCACCGGCCACCTCGCTAGCCAGATGAAACGCTGAAGCAAAAACACTTCCACTTTTCTTTTTTCACGCGGTTTTTCTGTGAGGTCGTGGTACTTATCCGGTTTGAACCAGTCCATTCAGCAGCAGCGGAAGCTGCTGTTTAGCTTTGCCACCGTAATATTTAATTAAAAATTTGAATTTATTCACAATGATAAAAAATCAAATTTTATTTAAAAAAAAAAATAGATTAAAATTGTGAAAACTGAAAGATAGGTTTTTTTAATAAAAAACCGAAATAATTAACAATATTCAACGTATTAAGTGTAAAGTAAAATAGTATTAGTCACACCATATAAGGCATGCAAAGCTTTGAAAGAATTTAATTATACTCTACTAAATAATGTTGCACAGTTACGGTCGCTTATCGATTTCTTTATAAGGTATAAGAGTTGCACAATGACTTAGATTGAAGTAACAGCTTATAAATAGGAACAAGTCAAGAAAACGGAATAAAAAATGAAATCATTCGTTTTGTCGCTTATGCTGTTATCAATTTCAGTTCATCAAATAACAGGATGGATGAGACAAATCGAATTAAATTTAGGTAAGACAAACGAAAAACTCCTTCGAAAATATTTATTCTTAATGTATTTAAAAGTGAGTAACACCTATTCTCAGATCGGAAAAGATTTACCACGCCGTTGTTAAAATATAATAATTTGATATTACGAAATCCTAGTGGGCGAAGTGACGTAAGTAATACTGACATAAATATAGACTAGTTTTAAAACACAGAAATTTTATTTAATCATTTTCGTTTCAGAAGTCATTTGTTAGTTTTTCTCCTCTTCAAATTAAAAAAATTGTTTGATTTCTAATATCATAATTATAAAATTATTATTAAATAAATTGTATGTAGGTATCCTCAAAACATTTAGAAACAGTTTATCTGGTCATATACTATGAAAGCTTTTGCAATGATTCTCGGAATTTCTTCACAACTCAATTGATGGCAGCATATGAATTACTGGAGCCTTATTTGGATGTCCGTTTAATACCTTATGGTAAATCGACTACAAGAATTGAAGATTCTGTGAGTATATGATGTTAGAAGAATTTAATATCTAATATTTCATTAAAGTTGAAAAAAAATGATTGTTTCTAAAAGATAATCGAAATGATAGTAAATTATGATTTTTTGGTTATAATTCTATCAATACGAAAATTATTACATGTATAATATACAATCACGCTACAATAACTGCCTCCGTGGCCTAGTGATATAGGCCCGCGCTTTACAAAACGGAGGCCGTGGCTTCGAATCCCGCGGAGGGCAATGACTTTGTGTTGTTGTTTTTAGTTGGATTAGGGCATTACGAGCTGATCACCCGATTGCCTGAAAAGTAAGATGATCCTTATCTCTCTCCGGTCGTGTCGGTTATCCGTCCCATCGGGCTATGAGAGTAAAAAGAAGAGTGAGTGCACCTGTG
>DWHO01002498.1:0-13247 GCA_018247575.1 Eurytides lysithous rurik
CCTCCCGACCGATTTCGTTCACGGCGGTCTACGCGAGATCAGCCAACTGCGCAGGCTATGCTCAAGCATTTGCGACATAGGCGCACTACTCACTCACTCTTCCTTTACTCTCATAGCCCGATGGGGATATAAGAGAAATAGGAAAAATACGATAACAGGACATACGACATTAATAATACAAATAACTACATATTAGACGCATATACTTAGGTTAGCACATAGTCGCCGCAGACCTTGCTGTCACTTATGTGTTTGAGGAGAGCTAGAAAGGCATGTTCAGAATATATTATAATTATGATAATGTTAAAATATCGTTTAGCAGTACGAATATCAAGCTTTTTCCCACAAATATCAAGGGAGAGACAGAATTAAACTAAACTAATTTTGTACCGTCTACTGATCAACACAAAAGAAAGGGCTAATAAAGAATGAATTTTTGAACTTTGTTAATTACCTCTTTACTACCGTTGCTGAAATAAGTCTTTGATATTATAAGAAAAACTTATTTGATCGGCACGCTTGCATTGTTTTTGTGTCAATTAATAGCTTAGTTTACAAATTATAATAAAGATCATGTTACAAATCGAGAATGAACTATTTAGTATTCAATATTCAATTATTGTTTTAAAAGGCTCCGCTACATTTCGACCGCTGAGCGATCGGCGCTAATGCTCGTAAATAAGCGTTACCGAATACGCTCCGTTTTGACTTTTTTCTTTTTTTTTTTAAAAAAGAAGACAACTTAAAATTCCGCCCGTACCTCACTGCACGAGCGGCCGGTCCGAATTTATTACGAGGGCGGCCGATCGATTCTGTATCGATTTTTAATCAATCTCCCAAATGGTCTCTATCAAATTTAATTGACGTCAGTCGTGAGGGCACTAAGGCATCGCGTATTGACCGACGCGCTCAAAAACAATTATTGAGACATACTCGAGGGCCAGCTAATTACGATTTTTTCGCTATCGCATCATGGAACGGGACTTTTTATCGCATCCATTATTCAACTATCACGTGTACTTATTTCAGATAATTGAAAATGTAATTGTCGTGAAAGCGGCCCTTCATACTACAGCATTTTTATATTACTTCTACAATTAGTTTTTTTTTTATTAATCAATCATCGTGTGTCTGATTTGTTAGATAACCTGCCCTGGATACATCCCTTCGGGAGAACACTTTTGTATTTTTGTCGTTCAACGACGGTAACCACACTTCAGCTGCTATTTCGCTACAAACATGATTAAACCTTCGCTGGTGTGAATTTGCATTTCATTTTAATATTCCCATAGTTGAGTTTCCTGTGTGAAAAATTGGATAAAATTAGCTGGTCTAATTTCTTTTTATATATGGTGCGAACGATTTACCGGCACTCTTCTTTCCTTGGTATCTCTCTTATTTTTATTTTACGTGTGGTATTCATACACGTATTCAAAAATTGGTACTGGGAAATATACTTTAATAAATGATAAAAAAAAACTTGCACAATTTATTAACAACAAAAATGATATACAAAATTGTTGCTAAACAAAAACCCACTCCGCAAAGCACGGCGTTTGCTGAGTTTAATTCATCCTCTAAATTATTATAGTCATCTATATATTAATACGTGTATAGAAAACTTTAGACCCCTTTTCCAGCTTATTGCGCTTGTGGAGCAGAATGAAATTTGACTGTTTGTAGTGATGAACATTATTATTTTTTTATGATATTCATAAAATATGTACTGAATTAGATAAGCACATTCGTTCATTGTTTACGTTTATACTGCTAGTGTGTGTTTGACACTTTTTATCTGTCAAATCATAAATGTCGTAGTTATTACTACTACTAGGTACTATATTATTCAATTACTAAAGAGGACTCTCAAGAAAGCCTCCTCGATTTCGACCAGTAAGCGATCGGTAGGTAATAAAGCTACTGGTCCTTTAGTCACCAGTGGTAATTCAGAATATAACAAATACTAACAAACGGAATTGTGGAAATTGAAAAATCTGTAGAAGGATCGCGCGGAAAGCCGCGGGTGAGAGTAATGCATGAAATTAGACCACATGGTTGGGGCGGACCGATTTGGTTGCGTACACGCGTCCACCTCTGGCGGTCACGACTACGGGAGCCATTCGACAGCCCGAGGCGACGAATCATTCGGCGTCATTACCGCCGGTGCGGAATAAAAGCATCGCGTTCTAAGAACAACAGCATCGGAAGCAGAAAACTTGTGGGTTTTGATAAATGTGTTGGTGTTTAAGAAGACAGGGTCGTTCTACGAACAGCAACATCGAAAACTGCTAGAAAACTTGTGGGTTTTGATAAATGTGTTGGTGTTTTAGGATAGTGTCGTACTAGCGAGCTCTGCCCTTTTATCGTGAGGAAATCCGTTATGGATACCTAGCACCTTGTGAAGGCCCGTGCCAGGTTATGTCGGATTCGCACCGACTAAAACCTCACGGTGGTCGCCATTAGCTCTAATAAGAAGTCCCGGGATCCGGTTGGAACACTACTCCGGCCTCTCTTTCGCTTGGCTAAGATAGCCCCGTCCCGGGGCAGTATCCTACTAACCACGGTGTCTCCGCTGCAATACATAGATGGCTCATGACACATACGAGCCACCGGCCTCCTCGGAATCGTATTACCGAGCAGTTGGAGCTTGCAATCCCGTTGCTCGCAACCCCTAAGGCCCCGTTTCTGATAGGGGTTCAAGTCGGAAGCGCAAGTCCTACGCCTGATTAAGAGCGCGCCTGAGAGCAACACTTGTCACACAAATCCTGATTGAGCTCGTCACCTAGAAGTTTATGATGTCGTCTCTATGCGCAATAATTACACTGGTCTCACTTGACGGTCGAATGCAGTAGTTCCATTACAGGAGGAAAATAGTCCTACCGCTTAGTTAACAGTTCGCCCGTTGCTTCGCTCGTATAGACTCAATTGTTTTAATTTTTCTGTTGATTATCGACAGTTCGCTGTTAAATATATAATTTTTTACACCGTTGTTACAAGATAGACGGACAAACCACGAAAAATCCTTTGCATCTGTTATTTGAGTAAGGATCGTTATACAATAAGTCATATCTTGTAACTAATTTTTATGTTAAAGCGCCTCCATCAATATTTTATCAAATCACTGCTGACGACTAGTTTATTAAAAATGAATTGATTCTTTTTCTTCATGTGATCATGAAAAGATTTAAGAACGGAATCGAAATGTTTGCTACATTAAGTTTTTGTTTTTTTTGTAAATCAATTGGGAAATCTGTTACCATTTATGAAACAAAACGACATTTTGCAACTTGCAAAATTCTTTCTTTTAAATTTTTATGTTGTTTTAACTAAGTTTTATCTATGTTAACTTTATAAAATAGGGCCAAAAAGCAAGGTGACGCTTCATGATACTTATGTCTTATGTGGAAATTTATTTGCGCTTTTAGTCGGAACCCGTGGAAATGCTATGTTCCCGAAAATGGACCCTACATCTCGCATAAAGACGTGCTTAAGGTGAGAATTTAGAGGTTGTCGGCTAAGGACTGTCAGGGCCCGGGTTCGGACCACGACCGCGGTGACTGTCGACTCTTCACAACTAATTGGTTGCGGTGACAACCCTTGAACGCAGGTTTAATGCTTTCAGGCGATGATGAACCACGTTGTCTACAAGACACTCGTGATCGCTACATGTGGCTTCACGATGCCAACTCTTGACGTAAGCACCGATACAATTTCGCGTCATTAATGTAAGAATTATGAAAATGGCCGCCGCAACAGCCGGCATCCGCGTGCGAGCGTAATGCATTAATTTCGAGATCGCGTTTTTAAACAGAAGCCGAAATCGACGTCCGCGCCGCCGGGCCCGCATTACCGGCGTCCGCGTATGCACCGCCGGTTAAATTTAGAATGGGCGCGTTCCCATTGCACACGATGCCTGCACAATATCGTGACCCATGGGACGTTGGACCGTATTTATTCCATCTTATGTTGATCTTACTTTCTGTTAAAAAATAAACACTTCCATCACTACGGAGTGTTATCTCTGTGTCGCAGTGGTTTTCACAAATAACAAATTACGATCGTAAATTATGTCCACACTCGGTTAACCGCGGATCACACAAATTTTTGTCCCGCGTTGAGATCGCACGCACAACACGGTGATAGCAGTTGGTAAGGTAATCGCTCAACACTACGCCTTCTGTCAAGTATGTATATAAGAAACATTATCGATTTATCCTTGTTAAAGATTCTTTTATGTAAAATTTTATCATGAACCCAACATAAAGATACTACGTACTCCCATATTTATAGTCTTGAAATTGATCTTATGCTGTAAATTTTTTGGAGGTAATAAAAATATTTATGACGACAATTTTCTTATCCGGCACTGATTACTTTCGTATTATTACAAACGGTTCCTTTATGGCGCATATAACGTTAAGACTTACGTAAGTTATTTATGTAGCCCCTATATAGAGCAAGAAAATGTCCAAGTTAGTATATCGAACGATAATTTGTTTTTAATTATTGAGACAAAGAACAGCCGTGGTTCCAAATCAGCGACGACAAGTAATTGTGGCCACAATTGGAGATGCAAGTCGAAGCTGTATCCTGAAACGTAGCTTCCTTTTTTAAAATCCGGCATCCTTCTACCGATTTTACAATGGAAACGTGCAACCGTCCACGGCGGCCCCCCGAGGCGGTCATTTGCCGCACTTCCACCAAATTGCGCGCCCGCGTTCGTGCGCGCGTGCTATTTATTACACGCACAAAATGTCGACTATCAATGAAACGGCTCGTTAGACCGCTGTATACGGAATGATTGTTTAGTTGGGCCCGTTTAAATATTCATCAAACTGGAAAGGGCCATATGTATGAATGTAGATTCGTATTTACATGTATGATTGCATGTGAGATTTTTGAGTGGGGCCCGTTCAAAAGATGCTACATTTGGCTAGTTATTCTGCTGCCAGATAGTGTCGTGCAAAGTTTATTCTGGTTTGAAGGGTCAATGTTTCTAGAAAAATAAGCAGACACAGAGATACCTTTTATATCCCCGGATGATGAGTGTGGTCAGACACGTTGTTACATCTTTACAAAAGTAAACAAAAATATATACAAGATTTTGACAGTGTTTTATTTCCTGGTTCGGCATACCAGAGTACACTTACAAGCATATTTCTTACCGAAAGTCCGAAGTTTTATGTCTACACTCAATAAAAAAATATTACCGATCAGGTGTTTCGGTTCCCGTCTACCGGTTCTTTAACTATTATGTAATAAAAGTTAATACGTCACAAAAAACCTTTTATACCTTCCAAAGGCTGATTTCAAATTCGAATCTTAAACAACTCGTACTATAAAAACAACGTTTAACGATTGCGACGGTTCTTTATGATAATCTTGCTGAAGAAAAGTTAATGTTTTGTCTAGGCAGCGTAGTAAATTACGGCAACGTAGGTCAAAATGTTGCCTCGGCCTAGCCGCATTGTATTCGTACCACTTTGTTACCAATACCGCACGTGCCCCGAGACGTATGTCCGACGCCATTTCTGAAACGACCCGCAGTCGTGAAGGCCGCGGGTAAACAGTAATAACATCGCATTACCGCAACTGGACACTTCGTCTGCGGAGCAAGTGGTACAAGTAATAAGATTTCCCCTCGAAGTGTTTGTTTTTATTTATTTATCCAAGTAATACCTATGTACTACACGGACCGACGACTAGTACATAGGTACCCGATGGCGCCTGGAAGGGTTTTTGCTTCCGCGTTTCTTCCGATGAGTGAGGTGCCGGTGACCCAACCTTCCTTCTTCCCTCCTCTTCCTCCTGCTCTCACTCCCCTCCCTTCCTCTGCCTCCATCTTCTTCTTTCCTTACTCCCACTCCCACTCCAAACGCTGCAGTTGGCTGGCAACGCATTTACAAGTTCTATAGTGTAGGCAAGTACAAATGTAGGACTTCTTTGCAGTCTGGTGTGGGGCCACTACAGCTATTCTATCAACAAGTAGTAATGTATAACGGTGGTAGAGACACGCAGCAGTTCCCGCTTTTCCGCGTTCCCGTGTTGAATTGGCCAGCTCGAACCGAGTAAGTAAGACCTCACAGAAAATCGGCTTGAAGTGGACGTTTTTCTGGCTCCTCTTTTCGTCCCGTGAGTGGGGTGGGTGGTGGTCCAGACATCCCCGACCCTCCCTCTCTCTCCCAAAAAAATTCCCACCTTAAAGCCCGTCAATGCATTTGTAAATAACGTTGCGAATGTTCTTGGGCAGTGGTTGTCGCTTACCATCAAATGAGCCGCTCATTCGCTTTACCTTTTCACTTTGAAAACCTAGGTGATTTCTATTTGTATCGCTGTAAATTTATTATTATCTTACATTGTTATAAACAATCGTCTCTAACCTTAAGCATTAATAGTATCAATGTGAAAATAAAGAGAAAAAATTTATTTTATTGCATCTCTTTGTGCATTAACATTATTTATTTTATCAGTCATCATTATTATTTTTTTATATAAGGACTATTACGTTTGATACATTACTTTATATCTATTTGTTTATGTGTTGTGTGTTTTTTTTATTTTTTGTATTTTTACGTGCTGTATTCACATCTTCAGTTAAATTGTAATTTCTCAGTGTATGTTATACTATATGTTATTAATGTTGTGTGTTTTATGAAACATAAAAAATAAAAAAATATATATTATTTCATTTATTCATTTATTTTACGTTGTTTTGAACCAAACATCGAAGCGGGAGCGGTTGTCGATTCGCTCGAAACTTGCACCGCAACTGACTGCAGGGCGCCTACTGCAACTCGAAACGGTACAGTCATGATTCAAATTGCACCTCACTCCGTGCTCTACCCACCGGTTGCGGTGATTTCGTGGCGATTGACAGGCACTGGCATCGCATTTGGCGGCAAATTGCGGCGGCGGGCGCATTTTTAAGTGCCAAATTAGTTGCAGGTACAGAATTCTTATATGACCAGTTCATACGGGTTTATCCACACTCATCGTGTCCGATGAAGCTTATTTATTTTCAAATGACAGCCTCCGCGGTCCACTGATATATAAATTGGAAGCCGTGGGTTCGAATCCTCTGGAGCGCGATGACTTTGTCTTGTTGTTTCTGAGTTGGTTTAGGGCATTACGGGCTCCCCTTCGACGGGTTCCCGCCTTGTAGTGGCGGAGGGGCTCTAGTAACCGTGGCCTGGTCACCCACGGCGAAGCCAAGAGGAACCCAAACACAGCCGGCCCGAGTGTCGGTGTCAGTGCGAGTCCGACATAACCCGTCCTTGCCCACGCAAGGCCGGGTATACGTAGGCATTTTCCCCATGTAAAACAAAAAAAAACAAAAAAAAAAAAGGGCATTACGGGCTGATTACCCGATTGCTCAGAAATGTAATATGGTCCATGTGTCGCATGAGCACGTAAAAAGGCCCTGGTCCCGGGTACTTGTCTTAGGTAAGTCCATCTAGAGGTAAGTTGCTTAGAGGAGTCGGCTGCTTAAAGATCGGTTTAATGTCACCGCCTCTGCGCCTGATCTCTTACGTGTCGGAAATCCATCCCATCGGACACGGTATTTAAGGAACATTAAGTCCACCTGTATCTGCGTTATAACACGTTTTCGCTTATAAATATATTCCGCGCACTATAATATATTCCGCGCGGTTTACTGATCTCTTGTAGATTGGCCACCGTGGCCGAAATTGATCAGAAACTACTTACGATCTTGCTGTTAATCCTGTTTGTGTCTTAGTTTAAGAGCCTCTTCTCGAGGCACTAGAACTAAAAATTCTTGAATACAAATGTCCTTGTTCGTTCAAACCTAATTAAAACGAATTCCAAACAAAATAATCGTAGTGCGATCTGTTATCGTCAAAAACGCCAACCACCGCATCGTTTCCGTTTACAAAACTTTCAATTGTTAGAATTACGTTTCGTGACGCGCTAATCACTTATTATTGTTGTTAATTAGCGTTTACGCGGTCGTTGCGTGCGATACCGACCATAACGGCAGGGGTGTTCACGCTTGGTAATACCACGTGGGTTTGGTCGACCATGGTCGCCACATCTGGCCGAAACTAACTTAAGGTAAAAGCACCTATTACAGCGGTATGCAAAATCGGCATCTATCACGGATGTATTTGAAATATTCGTTTTTCAACACAATAAAAAGAAGTTTAATGCAATTAAAGCGCGAATCCATACCACTAGGTCACGTCGGCAGTCGGTTATCCAAAATATTATTGCATTCTTCTTTTTATTGTGTTGAAATACGAAAGGTTCAAATACATCCGTAATAGATGCCGATTTTGCATACCGCTGTAATAGGTGCTTTTAGCTTATTGACTTAATATTGAAGATTTCGAATCAACTTAGGTAGGTTAGACATGATGTACTGAAGCCTAGTGTTAAGCTATTTAATTTATACTTTTATTATTAATGTTATTAGTTACAATTCAGAGATACCTAATGTATCTGCTGAATGATTTATTTACCAAGACAGCATAAACGTAGTAACCAGCAAAAACAAAATTTTTCACCAGATATACACCAATCGACGCAGTTTAATTTACTAATTTCAACAATGTACTATGTTACTACGTTTTTGCTTTCCGGCGTCGATATAATCTATTCATAATCTAAAACACTCTTAAGGGGTAGGGGGTAAGAGCGATGTAAGAAAATTCCTTTAACTCTTCACGACATTTTGTTTATTCGATATGAATGTGGTGTAATAATGGAAATTGACCAGTGTCAGACCTAATCGCATCGCCCTTGACTAAATTATCACAATACGTTAAATAATTGAAGGGAAAGGTGTGAACGTCAGGTGTAACTCCAGTGGGGAATGATATTTCACGGTCCGGTATACCACGTGCTGCAATATGGGGTGGGCACTAGACCGTGTGATACTGTCAACACCTCCTAATGGTATGTAAACACGATAATGATCGTGAATTACAGTTATGCTCCTTTACATTATGATTGTGTAAACAATAATAGAGAGATAAGGTAATGAAAAGATATTAATAAGGCCTGTTTTTAAGGATCTTTTTACAACTACGAAACAGGTTGTTTTAAATCACCCTACCCTCTTTAAATATAAAAAGCAGCTCTAAATCGAACTACCAATATAAAATGTTTATAAGCAAAAGCAATTACAGTTATGTCTATTTGCTTATTATAGTTATGTCAATAGAAATAAACAGATTTGCTACGAGTATATTAATATATTCTTCCAGTACGATCAAATTCTAAATGTTATAAATTCCATGGAGACTGAACACGAAGTTGTATTTGTCCGATCGCATCCAGCGGCATCGTATTCACAAAAGTTCGATAAAGTAGTACAAAAAGAATGAAATAAATGAATAAACATGTTCAAACATGAACAAACTGTTCCAAAGGAAGATCTTAATGGCATTAGTACCATCACCACTAATATCATCTACGGACCGTACCGAGTGATCCCAATATGCGTTTTGTTAATTATATTCGACAACCTGGCTAAATTTTATCTGCTAACATATTATTATATTGCAAAGTTTGATTCTTCGATTACCGTATCCTCGAATGTTTTTTTTTTTCTCATTTTTAACTCAACATAATCCAAATGCGATAAAGAAAACAGAAGAAAACAGAAAATAATACAGAAATCCTAGTCAAATATTAATGTTAGTTACCGACCGCAATATAAAACATTTTACACCGAAACGTTTTATGAACGAAAACAACGATGGCAACACTGTTCACGTAAATGATAATTTTGTCGTAAGGTGTGACTAATTTCCAGCACACCGTTCTTTGTGTCGCTCTCGGGGGCTTATAGAGCGTTAAATTGGATTACTTATAGTTTGACGTACTAAGGGAGGGCCCGTTACGGCCCCGAAACGTGAGCTTTAGTCGAAAGCTTTCTGTAGATATTTTTTTTTTCTTTTTATAATTAATTCTAATTAGAAATCCATCAGTAGCTACTTCCACGGTGACGGTTGATTTTGTTTTCTCGATTTGCGATGTTTATTTTTTTTTGCTTAAAATATTTAAAATAGTATTTGATGACGTTTAGGGTTTGTGGAGATTTATAATCGCAGGTTAAGATGATTGTTTTATTGATAATGACGAGTGCATTGGTGATGCTGAAGTAAAATAACTGGAATAACTAGTATTTCTCCTTCACAAATCCCGTGTTCGAAAAAATAGCTATTATATTAGCTATTTTTCACACATTCAATTTACACCAACTCAGTGTAAAGTTGCCTTTCTCGAACGAGCTAACTTTTTTAATAACATGGGAATGAAAGACCTGTTACACTCGCATGGTTATATAGAAATGACTTGAGGTCCATTATTTTTATGGAGGAGGCTAACAAACGAGCAAGCGGCTCACTTGATGGTAAGTTATCACCGTCGTTCATGGACATTTGCAATACTACAGAGCTTGCAAATGCATTGCCAAGAGCGGCTTTGAAAGAGGGAGGGAGGAGGAGAGAGGGAGCGGAAGGTGACGAGGAAGGGAAGGGAGGGGATTGAGCCTCCGACCACCTCACCCACCGGACGAAACACGGAAGCTAAAACACTTCCACTTTACGCCAATTTTCTGTGAGGTTGTGGTATTTAACCAGTTCGTTCGGACTATTCAGCAGCGGGAGCACCTGCGTGGCTCTACCATCGACAAACGACGACCATCGGCTAAGCATCTTGAATTCTACATTCATCGGGATTCTATAGACAGCAGTCAAGGGCTCTCTCTTCTTCTCCACCTCTCGAACCACAAAATAAACACAGCTCGCTCCGTTGCAGCGGTGCACCCAAAAACCGAAACAAAAAGGCCCGTACAAGCGCATACAACGCGCAGAACGCCGCATCGAACAATCAACCCGTCACAATTTTAATCAAGGCCCCTCCGGTCGGATTCTATCGCCTTTTTCTGGTCTCGGATTCCTTTCCGACGTAATAATTGCGTTAAACTGCCGGGCGGGACGGACACGGCGAATTCGCTCGCGAATTTACGCTCGCGTCGAGGATTAGGAACAAACTGGATACGGCTATCGTTTTTTGTGCACATATCAGTATAACGTCGTCAATACTAAACAGACTTCTAATATTTTTAACTTACAATTGGTTGAGTCAATTTATCCCATTCCCTGTGGGCATTCATCACTATCTTGTGATCAGAAATCAAATAACACAGATCTTAAGTTTTTGTTCACCAGTAAGCATTAAATAAAAAAAATATTTCAAGCTATTTTTACGAATAAATATATACATTTCTTATAGACTCTAACGCTGAATACGTAGAAGACACATGAAAATGGTAACCGCTTCTAGATGCTTTTGTTGGTGGTGGTTGAGCATTGTAATTATTCCGTAATTGGTAGGCTGGGTGCTGTCTCGGTAGCAGATACGAGTCCTGAGGTCAGTGCTAAATCTTCCTTTTTCAATGGACCCCTGATTCCATTCATTTCAACTAAGAAGGATGCAACACTTTAAACCTTAGGGAGAAGTTCACGCCTTATGCATGAAATGTAATGGTATTGCTCGATCGGCATTGCTGCACTTTTTTTTTTTTGTATTTTAGCTATCCTTTCTTAAAGTTAGTATTCCTTAGTAAGGGTATTTAATATAAGCTTGTTCAAATTCCAAAGAACTCGGTAATTGTTGGTGCTTTGTTGAAATAGAGTTTCTGGAATATTGTGTCCAAATTGCAATAACCAGCAAAGTTTACCTCTTTTAAAATGAAATAGGTTTACAATACGTAATGATATCTATATGTACATATACATATGTATAGGTATGTAATTCCGATTGTCAGCCAATCTTGATAATTATTCTCTTTTTCGTAAAGTCCATCCCATTATCATTGATATTGAAACTTAAACTTCGAGGATACACTAAGGAATGCCTTAAAATGAAAATTGAGCTGTTTGCAGTATTTCAAATTAGATGAGATTTTTTTTTATTTATAGCTATAGGCTATCGATACATCTGACGAACTTGCAACTTAGGTTTTGTTTACTAAGCAAAGTTTTAATAAAGAATGTATTCTATACATTAATGTTTCCGAAGTTGTTTTTAGATAAGTTTCTTAATTTACCATGAAGCGTTGTTCTAAAGCTTACGTATCTACTGTTTAGTATACGTAGTGGCTACACCGGTGAATGTGTTCGACCGGCGAATATCGTCCGAACAATTTTTAATTTCCAACTTTTACGGATGACTTCGGCGCCTCTGGCTACGCGGCCTGTGATTCTTGCGGTTGCTCTAAATCAACTTTCAAATGATAGGTGCTGTTATAGATTTTTGAAAAGTTATTATAGATAAGTGACGAGGTAGAAGAGGCAAGATTCTAATTGCAAGTGAATTATTGCGAAACGCTCCTCGCCGTTCATTGGCTCATTATTTATTGACTGGCGATAGTTTCGAATTGCACGTCTCTGCAATTAAGAGCAAATATTTATTTTGACTTGCTGTATAGCGGTTGCGAGCAAATAAATAGAAAGCTCTTTCTTTCTTTCATTGAAGATTGTCATAAAATCGATATGTTGAAAAAACATAATTTGCAATCGCTAAAGGGACAAAATATTTATAGCTAAAACATTCTTTGAACGTGACTTAAAAGTTTTTTTTACTACCTATAATTTTGCATTTTGCTTCAGCTCCTTACTAATATTATAAATATAAAAGTGAACGATTAACATTTACTTTTGATTTCGGATCGTCAACATTTTTATAACTGCAATTCAGCGCAATAGACTATAAAAGAGGTACAAAATCTTTTCTTCACGTATTTATATATAGATTTATATATTAATACATAGTAGTCTAATACTGTCCACTCTCCTGGTGTAACGACACTCATTAACATTCACAGTAGACGTCCAACAAGAGGCTAAAATCTAAAACAGGTTAATAAAACTAGAAGTGTATGGATCCAGAGTATCTTGTTCAGTTTGCGGGGAGTGTAAAACGTGGACTTTATTTGCTAGTATTTTACTACGACATTGATAACATATATCGCGGTCAACGATAATTAAGTTTTACGAAGTGCGAATATTGCAAAGTAAAGTAAGATGTCAAAAGATATCCACGAAAGGAAATATTTTATAGCAATTTTATATGCTCCGTATGGTCATCGCCCGATACGAGGGAAATAGAGAATCTTTTTGTTATATATTATATTAAATGCTGCCTCCGTGGCCTAGTGGTATAGGCCCGCGCTTTACAAAACGGAGGTCGTGGGTTCGAATCCCGCGGAGGGCAAT
>DWHO01002499.1:0-13245 GCA_018247575.1 Eurytides lysithous rurik
CCCGCCTCCCCTAATCCCTCTTCCATAATCCTTCCCTCTCACTCGTCATCCCTCCCTCTTTCAAAATTCCCCCCTTAAAGGCTGGCAACGCATTTGCAAGTTCTATGGCAAATGTCCAAGGTCGGCGGTGATCGCTTACCATGAGATGAGCCGCTTGCTCGCTTGTGACTGACAACTCTACTACTCCATAAAAATAAATTACTTTCAGAAAACTGGCTTTAATAACAATCATTAATGTGAAGATACGTGTTAGTCTTTTCAAAGTTTGTTAAAAGCCTTTATATGTTCTAAAACTAATATTCAATATTCAAAAAGCAAGCAAGCATTAAAAAAAACGCTTCGGTGATACATCAACCAAGTGCGAGACTCTGAGTCAACCAGAAATGTGAAGTGATATATTACAATGCGTTTCTTTACGGTACTCATCCGGACAGACTGACTGCTGTTGCCTTGCTTCATTATTCATTATATATTCATACGCAAGTGCACGCTCGGGCATGAGTCCGCACATGCACGCCCGAGAATATGCACGTGCACTCCCGCGAATGCGCACGTGCGTGTGCATGCGGGCGTGCGGCCCGCGCCCTCACCGGGTCCGAGTGCCACCTGTTCGGCACGTTGGGCCGCCGCCTCTCGGTGCAGACGACCCGGCGCATGTCCTCCAGCGCGGGGTCTGGCGGCACGCAGTCGTAGTACGGCGGCTGGTACTCGTCGGGCATGGCGCCGCACCTCCGCGCCATCTCCCACAGCACGAGGCCGAAGGAGTATACGTCCGAGCGCTTGTAAGGGTCGAACTGCCTCGAGTCCATGCTCTCGTCCAACACCTGGAAGCCAACAGGCGATAGTAATGAATGATATTGCGTGTGTTAGTTAGTTAAACGATCTTTAGTAGGAGTTAGCTTTCAAATTGAAACGAACGAAAGAATGCTAATGTAAAACGAAGGAGAAACACTTTAGCTAGAACGATGAAAAGTTCTTTTTTTTTAATAACTCACTACACAAAAATCAAATCATACTCAAGGCATAATACTCGAGTGTGACAATATTATGCTACTTTTGGCAAAGGATTTTTGCATGTGAAAGCTAAATTGACAAAGACATTGTATGAATAGGTGAAACATTTGGTTTCAGATACATTCAAATGGAAATACGTGTACAAGGAGAAATATCACAATAGTGACGTGACTATTGTGATTGAGATTTAAAACTTTTGATGTCCTTTCAAATTTTTTAAAAGTGTAATTTTGTAAATAGGAAATATAAATAACGAAAAGAAAATTAAAAAGATATATAAAGAAATAATTTCCTTATATTCCTATAAATTCACAAACATTAAAAATGCCCAAAAAGATTAAAGAAAGAATAAGTTAATAGTTCATTAATAAAACTATTTATTTAATAACAATGGAATTTAAACGCTTTTTCTACACGCTGTTGTATTCTATAATCAATATTTATAATATCGAATACATTCATAAACAAATGTGTAAATTAGATATTGGGGCAGCCCTATATGTCCATATGTCAGATTGACGGAGTGAAGTGGGGTCAAGTTAAAAATACCTGGAATCGATAAGCATACATGCGTCAATGAATGGATGAGTCGTGTCAGGTCCGTTCTATATGGAAAAACAAGAAACCCGCTCAATTCCAATTTCCACGGTGCTACATTAGCGAAAAGTTGAAATCGATCGTTTCAAAAATAAACCCTATTTCAAGGGCGAAAGTTCCATTCGGGATCACCGGTCGCGCGGCGGTTGAAGTGCAAGGTTAGTTTAATTTCTCTATTTGGGAGAATCCTATTTTAAACTGGCTTTAAATAAAGTACAATAGGAACTTTTTAGTGATTTCTCCGCAGCTGGTGGCATGTGCAATTGCTTTCTTAACGCGACACAAAGCGTGCAATTGGATATTGTCCCCCTCGCTGACTTGAGTTTTAACTCGTCGTCGGTTTAAACTCGTTGACGTCGAGTAAATCAATCAATAAAGACCTGTCCCTTATATCAGAATGTGCATATAACGGCCGGAGTCCGCAATGCGAACAATAAAAGGAAGAATAAGGAGATGATTGGTGCAATCCAGACATACTACTTGTCCTTTTATACTACATCGACTTATTACTTGTCCAATCATGTATACCTACATGCGTTTAAATCGAACAAATAAATGGACTTATAACCTGTGAAAGCTACGTTTAGTATTCGAATATGTATAAAACACATACATAAAACCTATATGTACCTATTAAAAAAATAGCCGTGATCAGACAACACTGAATTAGGAGAAATTCTTTGTATTAATTTTATAACTACATCTCTTGTAATCTATAAAATTATTAGATATCGAAAAATTTCATTTTCTCTTTTGTTATTTTTAGTTTAGTAAAGTCGTCGAAATTGTGTAACGCTTTCGCTGGTACTATTGACTTGGGTATTTCAGGCCGTGAATTCGATTCTTACATGGAACAAATGTCTGAGTGTTTGTCCGTGTAAAACATATGTGTGTAAAACTCTTCTTTTATTATTTACTACTCTTCCCTGTTATTACTTTATTTATATATTCATTTAACTCTCCACACAATTCCAAACAGGATGACTTACAGGTATGTGTGCACGCCAATTACAGTCGTAAACAAAATACGCAATCTCTATTACAGATTTGAAATTATAAATCAAAATAATAAATTAAAAGTGTAACAGCAAGTACACACATAATACTATGTAAAGTGTAATAGAAAAGTACACAATAATATAAAACAAAATTAACTAAGACTTAATGAAGCTGAAAAGCACAATCTATGCCGGGAGGCTCTGTGTTCAACTGCCGAAATGGTTTCTTATCTTACTTTGAGATATGTTACCGAACCATAGAAAACGTCGACGTATTACACTGTCGAATTTCTCACTTACTTATCTTGAATTAGTGAAGGATCGAACAAGTTATGCTCCTGTTTGTAAGCAACAGGATGCCATATAAAACCTGCTTGGTTGGAACCCTGTGATATGGCCAGTAATTTGGCTGGAAACATGGCCCTCCAAACCAGAATACAGCAGTGCTTACGCATTACCAGTCGGCGATAGAATAACTGGCAAATCAGTGTTACCACCCAGGCAGACTCTGTAACGCAAGGTAGTTAATTATGCTGCTGTTAATCACCTCGGGCGCCATATATCGCTTGGTGCCAACCCTGTTGGTCGAAGGCACGTCCACAGTATCGCAGGCCACATTGTGCCTGACTGCCAGCCCTAGGTCGCCGATGACGCACGTCAAGTTGCTCTTCACCAGTATGTTCTTGGACTTCAGATCTCTGTGCGCTATTGCCGGCTTGCCTGTCATTTCAGAACAACGGTGAATGCCGATCGAAATAAGAGGTAGCTTGTTAAAATAAGGACAAAAAGACTAAATGAAAATGAATAAAGCAGAAAAAGACTAACTGAAAATGACGCGGTTTTTTTTTTCATTTAAATTCATATAAAAATTATTAAAGAACACCCGTTCATTTTAAACATGCAGAAGTTTTTCTCAGAATTCACTTTTACAAGAGTACCTGGAGTACTCACAATAAACTCCTACTAGTGCATTGAATAGAAATAGACTAATGTATCACTTACTAAAGTTGGCCCAGTAGCTTTTGGACTATAATCAAACATCAGTATATACGTACATCTTTGGCGTAGTGGGAAAATTTTCACATCAATCGAAGTATTTTAACTGCGCAAGTGGTTCTACTTATGATAATGATCGACGTTTATTGACAAGAACATGAGACGATGCAGGCGACACACGCGTTGCCAACTGACATAATTATTGGCCTCTGGCCGCTACACTCAGCAGAAGGAAGGCTGAAGTATATGCAACACACAATGAACCGTGTACCTTAGCCATTAAGGTTAAATTTCCGTTGATCGCAACGGAAAAGGGGAGATAACAAAACTTAAACAAAGATACCATTTTATCATCAATGAATAAAACAATTCTCCTTAAGTCACCTTTGGTGCCGACAATGTCCATGTGCAAATGCGCCAGGCCTGTCGCTATTGAGAGCGCCATCTTTACCAGCGTGTTGGAATCTATAGTTCTGGCGGTCAGAAAATCGAAAAGGGAGCCGTTCTCGTGATAGTCCGTTATTAGCCACAGCTGCGTCCATGTTCCGTTATCTGCAAGCAATGCGATACATGACGACATTTGCTGTTATGAAATAGCGGTTGTTTTTGATATATTACGCAACGCGCCACGATTAGGTGAACGCTGAAAATGTTTATATACGACTCTCGCCCGGCAGCATGTGTTTAATCCTTCTAAATTGTTAAAAAGCTTTATTTTTCTTTTTAGCGCACTCGATAATAGAGTGGTCATATTATTACAATACATTAAAATAACAAGGTAACATACTACCTAATAATTACAAACAACGGCCATCTGTGTTATTGTGTAAAAAATTACAATGAAAAAAGTGGCCTTCAAATCTTTTAAAATACATTAGAAATTATAATATATTCGACTCGAACACAATCTTGTTGTCAAGAATTTTAACTTTTGACATTTGTTACAATCATATAAAATATAATATCATGCATAGAGGACTAACAATCTCTTCAAACCCCTCCCCTCCCCAAAGAATGTACTAATCACAAACTTAACGTCAAATTTGTTTATTTTTATTTGGTCGATAATATCGTAACTAGGAATCTAATCAATGTATCGTTGCAATTTCGATAACAATGAAATTTTTACGTCGTTCAAATGTATAAATAACACTAAATCATTTACCCAATTCGTTGGAAATTTACGTCACGATATATCACATTTTGTGATCACGTTTCAGGTAACGTTCCCCGTTGAAATGTATCCCAAGTTGAGTTGTTTTGCACGCATTAATATAAAGCGTTTATGACGGATCCGCGACGGAGGTCAAGGCAAGTCTCCCGAGAGATACCTTTGTTGATGCAAATATGTCTGTAGATGTCAATACAGTTGCATTAATCGCAAAAATAACCCAGCAGCTGGTTCGACACACGCAAATCCGACGCGCCCACGTCTGCTCGCTCGCAAAAAAGAGTGAAAAACTGGCCTTTTATGCTTATTGTGCGCATTATGCACGGTCGCTGTTTGGGCGAAGCATATTTTATTCAAATTCTCTGACCCTATATAAAGATTCATGTGTCCTGGACGCACCGGGCAAGTTGCGAATGAGCGCCTCTTTTATTTTCCCGGCGAGCGAGTACGCCTTCGAGAACTAACCTTTATTGTCCGCCGCTATGAATCCCAATATGTTCTCGTGCCGCAACATGACCGTCTGGTATATCTCGGCCTCTCGGAACCAGGAGCACTCTTCTCTCGAGGAGAATATTTTTACTGCGACGTTCTCACCCCTCCATCGGCCTCGCCAGACCTCCCCAAAGCGGCCCTTCCCAATGATGTCGACTAATTGGATCTGCCTCGCGATTGATCGTTGCACCAACAAGGGCAAACCTTCGAGTGAGATAATATTTACACTAATTAGTCAATTTGTAAACTTACAAATCGCCGCTATGTTACACAATTGAGACGCAAACGAAAAAGTAAATAACGGACTACGCGAAAAGTTTGTTACGAAAAAAGGGCACTTTGTAAAAAACTACTTTCGTTATAATGTCTTATACAAACTGTTTCCAAGCCCGTATGTTCTAACTTTAAACTTCCCTCCCATTTTTTACGAGCCCAATTGATGTATCGGGTTTCATTAAAAAATGAGAGCATTTTTAAAGGGAATTCACCGAAGGAGACACGCGACACGCCGGAAACATTTTAGCTCGACAATTTTTACATCACCTCAAAACTTAAAACAGCATTTAAAAATTACTAAATACTCTCCATGTAATTCAAACGCGTATTATAGTCAAATATTGACTATAATACCTGAAGAGCAAATAAATACAGAAGTACTTACTCAAACAATCGCAAGAGAAAGTACTTTCGCCACGGAAGGCTAATTAGCCAAAGAAATGCGAGGTGTGTCCACTCGACGTGTTTATGAAATTATTATAGCAATAGGTAATGACCAACTTAATTTTCATTCATATTCTTACTTAAATCTATCGATGCGGTCTAGAAATAGTGTTATTTCAAAATGTAACTTATGGAAAATCGGAAAAGAAACATGGTGAAAGATTATGATAGTTACTTTTTTCACAGTTGTTACAGGTTCAAAATCAAGTACTTCGAGCATCGGACATCATACTCTGAATAGCTGTAGTATTCAGAGCGTCACAGGCTACTTTACCCGAATAAAGGCATCTGTGCATACAGGATTTTAAAAAATTCCAGGAAACAGTTTTGATAATTCTTACTCAGACAACGTGGAGAGTAAAAGTAATCCCCCTATAATACGGTAAATTGGTACCGCGTTATATGAAAACGCGTATACGGTAAATGTGGGAGTATTCCCGTATAATATGAAAATTCGTTTTAAGAATACCGTGTTATAGGGGAGATTACTGTATTTAAAAAGATTCAACATAACAAACAAAATATTTTTTTTCCGAGTTCCGCAAATCTTTTTGAGTGGTATACAGTCTCTTTTTCTAATTCTATTTAACGGTGCCGGTAAAGAGCGGTGGCTTATATAAGTATTGGAAGTTTCAGTAAGCACTCACCGGAGCCAGATCCAGAAGTGGTGAGCTCTATCATGTCTCGTATGGTGGCCGTGATTGGGTGGCGCGTTTCGCAGAGGGAGTCCTCGGCGGGATATAAGGGCCGGGAGCCTCTATCCTTCATCTTGCTAGAGCGCTTCGCCCACCAAAAGCTGATGGCGGCGCACACCCCGAGCACCATGAGCCCCATTATCCACGGCACCACTTGCCATGCCGTTGCCGACGTATTTGACTCTTTGGTGCAGAACAACAAAAGTCACAGCAACTCTTTGGCTCCGTAGTAGCAAATAGCTCACTGCGACCGATTCTCGTTGAAGCAAAAGCATTTACAGACAAAATTACGCACGAACTGCCAATGGCGATGTTACCAACAAGTCAAAGTAGCGAAATATTGTACGATCGATTTATCCATTTATTAACACGTGATGAGAAAATATTGCCCTCTCTTTAACAGGTTATTGCGCTCATGGAGAAGGATGAAATTGGGCAGATTTACAGATTATATTACAGAGATAAGCGAATGAGTTTGTTGTTATCTTATTATTGTCCAACACGTAATTTGTAAAATCATAAAAGTCGCAGTAAAAAACAAAAGTATTATTCAATGAAGTATACTTATTGAACAAAACCTCCTTTGGTCGATTTGATCGATCGCTATTTACACAAAATTTCGAAAATTTCATGTTGTTGTTTTAAAAGAGAAAATGTTGTATGACACGTAACAGACAAACGCAAGCAGAGTGCGCGTTATATTTGAGAAAGGATATAGTGTCGAAATACCATTCCAATAACAATATGTTGTACAGTTTCTAACTTTAACACATAGTTATTCTAGGTCGAGAAACAGCTATAGAATAAGCAGAGCTGGTAGATGTATCCCGGCCTGTCGCCCCGTCTGTACAATAAATAAACATTCGCATACATGTTTTATTCGGTAGGCTAAACTTCGTTGCTACCATATCCGAGACCTACATATTCAGTCCGAATATTCGATAAGGTAATATGCCCTTGGGTGCAAGTCTTATATAAAACGAAGAGGCCAACATACATTAATAATACCAACGTGATCCATATACAGTACTGTATTCGTGACAATTCAATATAAGCTATTAAAAACATGCCGCGTTGAAAACATACACAAGCGAGTAAACGAAACGATGTTTTGAAGATGTTGATCCGAGATGAAATTTTTATCAATCGTTTATCAAAAAAACATTGCAGGTTTGACGTAGTTTATCTAAATTGTTTTTACCTATAGTTAGTTCCCTTCAGTTATAAACCAATTCGGTCGCACTTTAACCACTTAACCGTACTAGCATGCTACATGTTATGCACCCTTATGCATTGTGCTTATTCAATGTCTATTGTTGCCAGAATCCTTGTAAACAAATATTTACAAAACCTTAAAAATTATAATGAAAGCGTGTCTGGAAAAATAAATATAAAAAAATAGGCAATTATGTCGATTACATGCAATTAGTATTAATAGAAAAAAGCCGTAACATTAGGAAGGTAAGGTACCGGCTCATGATCACTTACAAATTTAATTTTTCTCAAAGAACGTTACACCGCGATATTATTTTATTATAGTTCAGTAACCTTATTAGTTTATTTACCTTTGAGGTTATTCCTATTACTTAATGACGATTGATAAAAATCAACCGGCTTAGTAAATAGTGCAAATTACTTGCATGATAAAATTTAACAATTTGATAACAATAAGGAACCGACTGAATACTGCGATCAACAAGAATAATTTCTCATTATAATGTGAAATATATTCCCAGTTATATCATTCCCATGCGGTGTCTTGTTTTAATACGGTCATTATAAAGTCATCTATGATGTTAAATCCCGTTTATGAAATCGTGACATTCTGTAGACATAGCGGAACTCGACACGATGCTTACGCGGACATCACATAACAAAGCTACCCAAACTGGCGCCCTGACGGTGACACATTCCCAACGTGTTCCGTACCTGGAAAGATGTCAACATTACAGAAGTCCGTGTCGCAGCAAAACATATCGGCGCTTTCTGCTTCGCGACACCATATAGGCCTGTCCCCAGGAGGGAATATCGTTTCTTGTGGCCAACATCTACATCACAAACCATAGTATTAGGCATAAGAATTAACGCGTCTAGTAAAATGGTGATCAATGCCGGTCTAAGGGAAAAACGAGAACTTAGTAATATTAGAACAAAACAAAAAAACTTAAATCAAAATATAGCCATGCAGTCCTGCGCCAAATACCAAGCTCTAGCCGAGCCGTCGTCGGTCGGGGGGCTACTGGGAAACTGGTAGTACGGAGCACCGGTGGTAGCAAGCTAGAGTGCACAAGTTAGCATCACATCGAGGGCACTACCTCCACGTCGCTCCTACCTGGCGGCTTCGTATGTATCTCCAGGCGCAGATCGTGATTGCACATGTCACGCGACTTACAACACTCTATCACCACTGATTCATTTCTAGTTCTCGTCGTGGAGCAACTGAAGGGGTGCTCGATGGGTATCAGTGATTTCAACTCGATGCAGCTGCGCCGCAAGTGGAACCACCAGACATTACGTTTTAGTAGGTTAAAGCAAAACCAATGCACACTCGGGAAATAGTCATTGTTAAGATTACGCACATCATTCAAAACATACTAATAAATTAACCTCTGGCCGTCAGGCTGAGAATCAATTTTTATTTTTACTTAGTAGGTACATATTCAAATCACTAGATCAGAAGCAATATTGTTAGAATATTGGCATCTCAACACAAAACTTATGGGAAAGAAATGGCAATGCAATTATGTTCTAATAGTACATCAAACAAACTCAAAAATTGCATCGTCAAGTAGGTATCACACACCCACAAGTGCAGAACATCTTACCCATGGTTGAGGCATGTACCACTCTGTATAACATTTCTCGGGAAATCTCATCTGAATTGCAGTTATCTTTAAAACAGCAATAGTATCTTGGATTGGCGCATATGATTGGATTGCCTCCTAATGACAAGGCTTGGCTCATGTTCATACAGCTTAAGGCCAGCTCTCTACACAGTTCAATGATTTGTTAAGATTCATTAAATTGCTATGATACATAAATTGAATAAGCCTTTAAAAATAGGAATAGATTTGTGTTGAATATTTGCCAATTGCATATTCATACATAGCAAAACTATTTTATGTAGTAATAATTTATTATAAAATAAATATGTACCTGTGTAGTAGTACCTGTACTTCATTATATAATTTAAATTACATATTATTTAAATCTTTATCAAAATTTTGAATACACAGTGACATTTAGTTGTTTTTTTTATTCATTGCCTGCATGAACTTTTTCTCTTAAAAACAATTTAGGTTGCCATACTCACTGGTAAGAATATTTTTGTTTCCCGTTCTCTAGAGTGGTAGATGCATAACAGAATCCATCGGTCTCACATGTTGAATTGGGACAGCTTGGACTGTCACTGTTGCAGTAACACTTCAATCCTAAAATTATTTATAAAGTGCTATATTCACTGCACCTCAAAACATATCTCAAATTTATAAAACTATAGTTTGTGAATGCAGTAGTGTGTATGAAATAATTAAATTGACTTATAATTAAAATTTTTGAAATAAATGAAATTATTAAAATTGTGTATGTTCAGTAACCTAAAATTTTACAGGGATTTGTAATACTAATGACCTAAATAAAGGCAAATTAACATAGAGGAAGTCTAATGAACTTTTGAATATAAATATTTTTTTGTTTTATTTTTTTGTATTTACTACTTACACAAAACTGAGGGTTATGAAAACATTATCAATAAAAATAACATGTCATATCAGTAACTATTGAATAAAATTGTCTAACATGCAAATAGATTCATTTTAAATTATAGTGGACGTATTTTTTTTTTATTAGTAAAATCAATTTAATTGTAATCTGTGTATCTAATCATAAAATGGTTACAAAAAACAGGCCAGATAATAAATAGCTTGACTATATAAAGAAGAATTAAGTAACATTTATTTACATTTCCTTACGAAGGCGCTTAGTAAATAGAAGATATATTATTGCCTACTATTATGATTTCGCGGTATTTTGTACATGGTCAATATATTAGGAAATAAAATTATTGCTAGAGATTAAGATTTTGTAAATGACCCATTTTTGATGTTTAGGTACAACTTTTAAATCAATGTAGGTACTATATTCATTTATGTATAATCAAGCTTACTACTTTACTATTGTTGTACTTACCGTCGACGATACTCGATTTAAGATACAGCACGCTTATAATTAGTAATAACCATTTTTGTCGGCGAAAACTATCCATAGTCACATTATTAGACAAAACCATCGCAATTTAAAGTTCCGACACAACCAAACACTTGTTATTGACACTTAAATAGCACGGCCATTGAAGTGTTCTACGAGAAACAAATAACATTTTTTGTATAACACTATATAATTTTGCATGAAACTTTATAATTTAACACTAAAACCATACCTAATAACTTTATGCAATAGAAAATCAATGCAATACTATAGTGTTCTATGGTAATGCATTGAAAATAAAGTTCCCTCCGGTACTAACTTCGCGTGAGGAACTACGTCACAGATAAAAAATGTATGTTGCCAAATTCCACCAATAGTTGAGTAGAACATTCAATTAAAATAAATTAATGTATTAAACTGCCAAAGAGATAACAAAGAAGATATGTGATAGAAAAATAACAATTAAATTCAGAATAAATATTATTTTATAAAAATTGTTTAATCCAATTTAAAAATCAAATGTAAGTTCATCTAAGATAGCAAGACTTAAAGAAATAGATGATTTTTTTTACTTATTACTATCTTCTTTCTTTTTTATGTTATCATATATGTTTGTTTTTAATAATATATTAATATTTTTTAAACAAAAAACATGCTCTTATATATTAAAAAGTACTGTACCCTTTTCTTGTTCATTTACAATAAGTGAGCAGATGTAGTTAATACTTTTTCTATTTAATAAATTTTTTATGTCATTTATATTGTTAATCAAAGATAATTCTTAACTCATGATTTGCAAGAAAATATCCAAACGAAGGATTTGAAGCAGGGGACAAGCAGCAATTTGTATTAATTAGCAATAAATTTTATATGATCTTTGTGTTACAAAAAGCTTACATTTGGAATGTATTAAATATTCTATAAACAGTTACAAGTAACGATGTATGTAGAGGAAGAAAAAAAAATTATACCCATTTCTTAAACTCTTGCCCTTGGATGAGTCTGGGAATCGGCAAAGTAAACCTTATAGAAATAAGAAATGTAGAAAACAGGAAATTAACATGATATTTATACAAATAAAATGTACTAGGTTAAATACAAATACAATAAGTTAAATAAAACATTCAAACTTTAAAATAACAATGATTCTTGCATTCACCTGCAAATTATGTTGATATTTATCTTTTTCGACGTCATATTAATAATTTACTAGTTATTTCTTGCTACAAAACTCTCTCCGCAATATATAAAAGGTGAAATAAAATTCTTCCATTTTGGATAATATACTTTATTGTTTAAATAAAAAGTGTATATAATTTTAATAAGATACATAAAATAAACTAGAATAAAATAAAGTTAAACCTCGTTTTATTATATATTTAATAATTTGCCTGAAGTGATTATGCAAATTGTCGACCTCATAAATTTAAAATAAGTATAAAAAGTAAAGCAAGTCTTTATATCTGTATATAGTTACCCCATTGCCTTGGAAGGTTAGTGGAGTACAGACACCATGCACCCCAGTACGGTGTGGTCGACCTAATTTAGATTTTTTTTATTATTTTCTAACCATGCAAATTCCCTCAGGGTGAATTCCTTCACCGTTTAATGCGCGGTAAACAGACTATTAAAATTTTTAATTATCATATATAATAACACACACCGGACACAGAGTTACCATGGTACCGAAGGATAATACTCAAAACTAAAATACGTTGATTTGGGCGTATAAACATGTTTGGAAGTAAGAACAAAATTTAATTATAATTCTACTAAGTTAAAGAACGTCAAAAATTAATTCCTTCATAAACGCGGAATCTCGATCGTTGCCACTCATAAGCTACGGTCTGCGTCAATTCATTTTAATTTTGGTCTATAAAAGAGGTTACAAGGAATTTTACACGATAGTTATCATAATAACAACAAAGTGATACAGATAAATACAATGACATAAGCATATCGCGGTATTGCACCAAATCTTTGTCACTTTCAAATAATAACGTGTAAACGAACTAATAATTGTGAAAAACATAAATTGTCATATATGATGCATAGATAATTTAAAGCATGTATTAAATTATTTATTCTAATAACATATTAAAGACTTATATGACAGTTATAATTTATAAAGATCAGTTTGTATAAGTTTCCTTACATTATATCATCAGATAATCGTTAATATAAAATAGAATAACAAAAGTGTACAAACAACAACATTATTTGCAAAAATTTTCTTAATATTACTAGCAGTCATTTAATATTGTGCGATAGATTTCTTTAATCTTTATCATTGTCTTCAAATTCCTAGCTAAGTGATGAGGTTTTTTTATTTAACGAGATATATATATATATATAT
>DWHO01002500.1:0-13244 GCA_018247575.1 Eurytides lysithous rurik
GCCACACGAGATCCCGCCCGAGTCATGGGGAAATCCCCGATACTCGAATCGGCCACGAGCCGCCATACATCACACAGGTGAGCGTAATGTTATTCGACGGGACCTCGACGGTGGGCCCTGCAAACATTGTTCAGGGTTTAAGGAGAGTTTCAGGACATTAAGACATTTCATTCTGACTGAATAGTAACATCAATAAGGTAGATGAATAGTTTTATTTTATATTTTATATAGTTTTATTTAGAATGTATTTTAAATAGTTTTATTTTTTTTAAATAAAAGTAATTAATTATCAATATTGCGTCCGACAACCCTGCACCAGTGCGTGCACCAGTTTCACTCATAGCTTCTGTAGCACGACTCAGCATCTAAGGTTCCGGACATGATGCGTGCACAAAGGAGATTGTGACTATTTATATAGCCAGAGCGCTTACTATTTCATAGATCATTTCACTATAAAGATCAGTTATATAAACTGGTCTGTATAGTTAATAGCTTTTTACAATTTCTTTTTTATGGCTATAACTATGGCAACTGTTGTTCGAAACATTCTCCTCGATTGTAATCCAAATTGAGGTTATATTATAACGTTTTAAGTCGTTTATATTGAAATAAAAATTTACCAATCAGTGTCCAATTTACAAACCAATGAAATCACAATTATCAATTAATCAAAATTTATTATCCGTTTGAAATGTAACAAACATTTAGAACGTGGTTATATTTAACTGTTCATTTAGAAAAAAAAAAATCCGCAAATAGTATATACATCATCACCATCATCAGCCAAATGACGTCCAGTACTGGACATAAGCCTTCCCCAAGGATTTCCACGATTGACGGTTTTTGTACTCTTCTTTTGAATCCATCGGCTTCCTGCAATCTTCACCAGATCATCGGTCCACCTTGAGGGACTCCTGCCAACATTTCGCTTTCCAGTCCGTGGTCGCCCACTCTAAACCCTCAATGCCCCCCCGGCCATCAGTTCTGCGAGCAATGTGCCCCGCCCATTGCCACTTAAGGTTTGCAATTCGTTGGGCTATGTCAGCAACCTTCGTTCTTCTACGGATCTCCTCATCTTTGAGTCGATTTTGAAGAGAAAGTCCGTAAAATATACAATATCACCTCAAATCATCATCAAAATCTTTGTTTAACATTAGAGAAAATGTAGTTTTGTGAGCGGCAATACTTTACATTTTTTCCAAATGATCTCTATATATCAACAATGTATATATTATTAAAATATATACATACATTGACGTACACTCGTAGCTTGGTATAGTCAATATGCTAATAATTGAACCGCTCGATCAAAACGGTTCATAATTTCAGTTTCATCTTGACTCGGTTATGTATAACACGTTTACTGTTAACAACAATTAATATCTAAGCACTAACCGCGACGTTGCCTTTGATAGGCGGCCATTAAATTTCCGTCTCAACGCCGTGAGTAATCGAGCAGTCCTTAACCTCTCCGTGTTAACTGCTTTCTATCTAACGACCGCAGTCAGAAACATGAATCAGCTTAAAATTAAATTATTTACGCCTATTTGTTTACGCCTTCTGCCCCAAGGAATAATGCTTGTGCCGTTATTATATTCGCGAACATGAAATCATGTTCATAAATAAACTCCTCTAATACAGCGATTTGAGGATAACAGAAATTTTTGTCCCGTTGGGTCGTCATATTATATGTGATAGTGCCACATTAATTTATACATATGTGATACGCACGGTCTTAAATACCTCGTACGTAATGAGAGAAATTTCCATCACCCCATCTAACGCAGTTGCTAAGGCTTATTGGCTACGACGCTGCGGGTGCAAAGTTCGATTCCCACCACAATATTTGCTTCGACAAATATATATGCGAATAATGGATAATTGTTATTTTTTTCACTTTAATTTTGAAAAAGGGGCAACGTTTTTAAGAAGAAAAAATTAACTAATGAGAGTGCGCCCATTTGGCTAAGTGCAATCGTCGAAAACTGTCTTAAATACTGCGTTCGGTTCCAACCGCAATCGAAAGAACTTTAAACATGGTAACATTTATAGGTACGGCTTCGGTTGAAAATCTTAATAGAAATGCGTACCTAATCGACGAAATAAACAGTTCTTTTCAAAAAAAAAAAACGAAAACATTATTAGTTGATTTCTTTTTATTTTCTTTAAAAAAAATGCTCAGATCCGTACAACAACAACTTCTAATTTACAACAATACTTCTAGTTCGTGCAAATATTTGTCCCGGATGGGAATCGATCCCCCGACCTCCAACGCCGAATCTAATAGCTTAGCAACAGCGCCAAACGAAGCGATATTCTGAATTAAACTCAACAATTAACACCACTAACACACTAAAATGACTTCTATTAACAACAATTAGTTTAAAATGTATCGTTTCACGATGATATAGGAAATAAAAAAATAATTACAAGAAAACTAAAAGTCTTCTAAGTTCCCAAGGTAAATAAATGCTTAAGGTCTCTCATTTCCACAACGTTCAGGCCAGGGATCTAGACTTAAACGCCACCTCGACATAAAATTTCAGTAAAATTTTATATATAAAAGCTTTTACCGAATTTATAAAGTCTTAAAGATCGCCGAAACTAGCATTTCCACGGATTGGAATAAGATAATATACCAGGTGCTGTATTGTGACAGCGTTACTCGACCGCCAGTATTTCGAATAGGAATCGGGAAATCGAATAGGAATAATTTCCGCGTATCTATCAAATAGACGTATATCGTTACGGCTAGTGTAAGCCTCGCTCTACGATAAATTATAAGACAGAGCAGCGTTGTTAGAGGTCTTAAGCCGCCGCCTCGACAGATGCCGCGTGGATCGGATGTATGCCTGTTCCATATAAGTGCCGCAGCTATAAATATCGTAATATACGAGATTTCTTACACACATAATAAGTCTGGATTAAATATTACGACAGATAATAAAATTATTTGCGCACGTAATGAATGTATAGATAGGTACAGCATAACTTTTTAGTAACTTACTAAATCAATCAGCTAATAATCTTTCTTTATGCACTACTACCTGTTCCGCGTGGTTTTGGACTGGCCCGTTGGTGTAGTGGTTAGTGCTCTTGACTGCAAAGCCAAAGGTCGTGGGTTCGATTCCCACCCAGAACAAAATATTTGTGCGATGGGCATAGGTATTTGTTCTGTGTCCCAGACACAGTTTATTATCTATATATCTTAATTATCTATATAAGTAGGTATTTAAAAAAAATATATAAGTATGTATATCAGTTGTCTGATTACTATAGCACAGGCTCTGCCTAGTTTGGGATCAGATGGCAATGTGTGAGATGTCCCATGATATTATTATATATTATCTCTACAGAAAAGTTTTATGGAATAAGGTAAAAAAGCATTTTTCTTAGAAAGACAAAGACGAACTGATGTTGCGTCCCTTTATTTTAGATCAGGTAAATGATACTTTCGTAGTATATGCTCACAACGACTGGCCACTATCCATGATCTGAATATAGCTGAGCTTCACAAGTATTATTATTTTAGTAACAGGCATTTCTGATATCCTATTATGAAATCCCCGAAACAAAATATAGCCTTTATTACCTCTAGACAAAGCTCTCAGATAACGAGCAATTGTTAAAATCGTCACAGTATTGCCAGTTATTTGAACTCGAAGTAGTACCGTATTACAGGATTAAGAGTATTGTTGCTAGCGTAATTAATAGAAATAGTGATAGACCATCACGACAACAAAGTGCTAAGCGATTTTGATCTCTTGCAGTTTAAAATACTGCGTTACGAGCAAGCGCGTCTCTTCATATTAGGCGCACAATTTGCTCGTCCCTTAAATTTGTTTGATATAAATCTACTAGCGACGAAAACCGAATAAAAGCAGACAACAAAGTTTGGAACTGCAAACGAAAAGTTTAAAAGTTAACGATTAAATAGACGGGCTTAACCTCTGCAAGTGTGTTCTGAGGGATACTGAGTCATCAATTCTTTAAGTTTTATAAAATCTACATAGAAACGTACGTGTATGGATGTGGCAATATTTGTATAGCATATGTCATCTTGAATAGTCTATTACGATTTGTATACCGCCAATATTAAAATATTGGTTTTATAAAGAGGAAGGATTTGTCCCTTTGCCTATAATCGGTTGACCATGAATCTCTTGTGGTCTTGTTAATAACTGTTCACAATCATCATGAGCACACAATAATATATTCTCGCAATCTAAATCGATCAGTATAAGTATAAACTTTTTAACCGTTAGAAATAAGTGCTCAGTATTATTGATTAACAATATCTAGTAGTAAATCGTAAGGATATTTTTAGACTCATTAAAACGACAGCAACATGCCAAAGTCGATATGATTGCAAGATTGCAGCGCACGGAGACGTAATCAAAGATACATCTTTCATTTTTATTTTACGAGTAAAAGGGGGCACAGGACGGTGAACTAAACATTTTCCCATTTGTAATATCAGTGAGGTTGATCACGAAGACAAAGAGTCGCGTGTAAACATCGAATGCGATCCCGTTAAGTGCATTGCGTCTGCTTCTAATCTATCGGCCCCTCCGTCGCAGCCGCGCCCTAATCGACTCAAGTGCGCCCTTCCGTTACTGCCCTTTACGCCATCACTATCGCGTCGGACCTCGGACCTCGGATCTCGCCGTTCTACAATTCACTCGCGTCCAGTTGCGTTTAGAAATCACACCCGGGCAACATAAATTTACCTAAGGATTTTTACGATAATAGTATCCCGACCAATATTATTTTATTATCTATATTTTAACACTCGAAGAGAAAACTTCGGCGTGGTTGAAATCTTACCCGATCAGTCCGAATTCCATAACTCTATAACGATAACTCTATAATATAACCGCACTAATATTATCTATCGTCTATGTCTTTTACAATCTATTGCTCCATAAGCAAGATGAAATTTAACAAAGGTATCGTTTATAATATAGTTTATAAATAAAGAGGTTTGCGGATATCTAAAATGTTGTTATAAAAAAATATATATATTAAGTATAAGTAAATACGTTCAAGATTTACATTTATACTGAAAATGTCTTACACATAATTTCTCCAACCAAATAACGCAGACGAAAAAATACGTTTTTTTTTTAATGTAGTACAAACGAACAAGCGGTTCACCTGATGGTAAGCGATTACCGCCGCCCATGGACATTTGCACGTTATTGAAGTTGCAAATGCGTTGCCAGTCTTTAAGGGGGTAAATTTTAAGAGAGGGAAGGAGGATGATCGAGGGGGAAAGGGAGGAGGAGGAGCGGGAACAAATGTGAGAGTAGGAATGAGAGGAGGGAGGGGATGGGCCACCGGCCACCTCACTCACCGGACGAAATGTGAGGTCGTGGTACTAATCCGGTTCGAGCCGGCCCATTCAGAAGCGGGAACAGTTGCGTGGCTACCACCGTGAAAAAAGATCATTAGTGTATAGTACAAACACGTAAAAATCAAAACTGAACGAGGGTTGATACTCAATGTTTCCATAGGGATAGGAAATATTGTGCGACCTTTATTGATAATCACGTCGGCACGTCCGTACCAAGTGCGTAGTCCAAGTGCAACGTAACCTATCGGCTGATAAGAGCCGGATGCACAAGCAACATCGCTCTTCGATTACGTATGCACTATCGGAATATTTCGCTCGCATAATTATGACCCCTCGCGTATAATGCCCAGTGATAAAAGACATTGAACGATGCTCTCAGTAAACGTATATATAATAATTGATGTGACTTAACTTTATTTTAATTATTTGAATTAGGGGAAACAAATTTAATAGTCACTTTACCCTTGGCATTTAAGGTAAGAGTCAATATAATATTGACTGATTGTCAATTTGTAGTTTAGGAGTATCATACATAAAAAATAAAATTTCTTCAACGTAAAGAAGAAATACTTCAGTTTTAAAGTTAAATAAGCAGTACTACATGTAATATAAGTTTTATTTAATTTCATTTAGTTGTTGGTTTTTGGGTTACAAACAAACACACAACGAGCAACATTTCGATACATAACATAAGAAAGGTGTAATCAATTAAGAATATGACAATATTGAAATGTAATAAATTTGTATCTTGTGCAGTCTTTTGTGTTTATTTAGATCTTGTTGGCGATGTTGTGTAAAAGTTGAATACCATTTCCGTCTTTAGTATGGTTCGTCTGTAGAATCCAGATTTTTAGGTCAGCGTTGCCATGTTGTATAAAATGTGAATGCGTTTCGCGATATCAAATCAACAATCTGATTATATATATATTTTTTAATAACTTCTTCTTTTTATAAATATCATATCAACAATAACAATATAATTTTTTTAATAATTTTTTTTCATTACTTCATCTGTTTGTAAATAAACTTTCCTTAGTAAATTCTTTTTTTATTTCTCTTTGTTATGACAACTATGTTTTTTTCTTCTAGCATCGACAAAAATGATTTAATAAATGTTAATATTCATTTACAACTTGCGCTATTTTGAAAAAGTGTAAACCCTAAAAATTACGTGCTATTTATTGTTATTTTGTTAATTGCGTATATGACCGGATATTATGAGATAATTTTAATAATGGTCAGCTGTGGTTCCGTGGATCGAACTACTTTGATTTAATTTTAATTTTGTTTTGTTGTCGAGTAGATAGTGTCATAAATAATATTTATCTTAAAAAGTATTTTAAAACCGTTGGTAACAAGTCACACCGATAGTAGTCAGTAGGTAAAGCTCATTACGGATCCTTGACCAACAGATTATTAGTGTTGTTAATACCCGGCGTTATCGGAGAGTTCAGCTATCGTTTAACGATAATATCTGACAGAGTTTTGGAGATAATAGGTATCCTGTATCCGGGCAAACACGTAAGGAAACAAAAGAGCCAACGTCTTACAACGTATGTGAGGCTAAGCGATTTTATAACGTACGCCTATGAAAAGGAATTCCCGCCAAATATGACCCAGGGGCGCAATTGTAAAGCATTGCATGAACTACCTTCAAATTTGTAAAATTGCCTTTAACGAAAGACAGTGTGGTCTTATAACATGGGAAGCGTTAAAAATATTTTAAAATCAGGGCACTTGTGGTGCGGGAAGGTATTTGAGTTTGCTTAGAAAGAATTTACAATAGTACTACATATAAGCGTAAATTAAAGACTTTTACAAGTTCACTTTTACACAGTTCACAAGAAAAAGAAGCTAACGGAAAGATGAAGTAAAACCATGGCGAAAGAACACACGCCACACTTCTACATAATATTGCATACAATTATTTATAAAGATCGTAATTGCATACGTAGATTAAATTTAAAAAAAAATTAATATAGTATTCTATTAAATAACTAACAATCAAAGTCTAAAGAACGAGACACGGTGACCTAAATAAGTTATATAATTAGAAAAAATAATTATAATAGGCTGTAATGTGGACATCCACGCACCGGCGGTGGTGAACGCGGTCAATCGAAACTTCTCGCTCGGGCAATTAATTCTAATAACTGAATTTGGGATTAGGCAAGACAATCCGTCAGCGGGAGTTCTATAGGAGCGAGCGTGTTCGGCGGCTTATTCGCAATCACTCGTTAACCGGCCATCTGTGGGCTTGTGTAACGATGCTAATTCGTGCCCACTGGGCCGTCGCTCTCGGGCACCAAACGTAACATCATTATAAAACGATGTTGCATACAGCGAAGGTCAAGATTTTGCATTCGGGCCCCATTTTGTGAGGGACAAAGCCCGACCGTAGCTGATTCAAGCTCGAGCTGGTTTTGGTTTACATTAAATTGCGCAAAAATACGGTTTAATTAACCCAATGACACACATAATCAGTTGTTATGTCCTCCGGCTGCAAGAGCGCGTTTTTCTTGTGCATAGTTCTCGATTTGTTTATATTTATTATGATCTTGTATAAAGATATTGGTGTAGCTGTAGATTGTCGATGAAGTAACAATGGATATGAAATAATTCCTTATGTAAGTTTTTATGTTACATTAAAGATTATTATGTTTAAATGTACAATACATTTGTATTGTTGCAATATGAAATAGGGTATGTATGTGAAAAATTCTCAGTTATAAACATTTAGAATTTGCATTTAATGAAAGCAAAATTATTTAGTTTGATATGAAAGTCTGTGAGTGTGTATGTGTATCGTGAACGTATTTTAATTATATCTTTTAAATGGTACTAGAAATTTTACTATAATTAGTTAAACAATTTTTGCTAATATTAATTAAAATGTAATTATAATCTTTTTCTATTTCGCGTCCTGGAAGAAAAAGATTATAATTACATAAATTTTGTCTGTATTAAAATGAAAATAGATGAAGAAACCCATTAAATTTAGCATATCTTATGATGTTACGCTAAATCAATAAATATTGAAAACACTAATTTTTTATTTAAGTGATTGATGGTTGAAAACAAAAGTAAAAAGGTGTAATGGTATTTTGGCTTAAATATTTAACAGTTGCCAAACTTGCAATCTTTTACTACTGATTTAATGTGAGACTATGGTCATCGGTTCAATTTGTTACTTTTGACGTCACATTACTTATTTAGAGAATGTATTCGTCATAGTACTAAATACATAATGCGATTATTCACTGTTTTCCGCTCTTGCTCTTTTAGATCGATTCTTTTAAAATAATTGCGGCACTAATAAAATTGATAGTTGATGGTCGAGTACTTTTATCCTTTTTATTCAGTTATGTTCTATTAATCGCTGTTTTGCAAGTTACACATAAAAATGTCGATTGCAAAGCCAACATCCGAAATAAATTATCGCCAGTGCTACTCGAATTACCTGTTTCCCCAGTTTAGGGCGATGACCCCATTCGAGGTGCACTGTATACATAAAACGAAGTGAAGTATTTCGGTCTGTCATCCACATCAAGCATTGTATCGTGTTGTAACAATGATAAAACATCTAATGTTATTCTAGCGTGGTGTATGAGTTCGTGAAATGTGTGTCGGCAATAAATCATAAAACAAAACAGCACTATTTACGTGCTTCACAACAAGATGCATAAAAGATTAAAGTTAATCTACGTAACACAGTAATATTTTAACGTCGTATTGTCAGTGTTTCTACATTATCGAAAGTAATGAGGAAATGTGAAGGCGATGTTTTGTAAACAAAACGCAAACTCGGCTGTTATGATATAACAAGCGTATTGCAGCAGTCGAGACTGAAAATATTGACATATATTTACGTTCCATTCGCTCGTACTATTAATTCAACACGAGACCTTTTAGCTGTTTGATAATTTCTTCAAACTTTTATTTCGACTAAAACTTCTTTGCTTATTTGATATAGGTATAATACTTTGGCATCAAAGATGATATTGTCTAAACTTTATTTTACATTTGGATGCCTCTTGTCGATTGGATTACAGGATTATTTGACAGTAATTTTATTTAGGTCACTAATTACCCTTTGTTAATGATTGCGTAATGTTAACCCTTGACAACACGAAAACATAGATTTAAAAGTATTATTGGTTATTCATTATATCAGGTTTGCATTTATAACTAGTCGTACCCGGCATGCGCTGCAACATTATGTAAAGTGCACTTACGGTGGTAGGCAGCTACACTGCACTGCTGAATGGGCCGGCTTGAACCGGATAAGTACCACGACCTCACAAAAAATCAGTGTAAAGTCGAAGTGTTTCGTCCGGTGAGTAAGGTGGCCGGGGGCCCATCCCCCCCCCCTCCATCCCTCTCTCACTCCCCTCCCTACCTCTGACTTCAACCCCTCCCGCTCCCGCTATCTTCTTCCCTACCTCTGACTTCAACCCCTCCCGCTCCCGCTATCTTCTTCCCTTCCTCTCGTTCGTACACACTCTCTTGCGATCGGTTTAACTTTTTTCGATGCCAGGAATATTCGCAGGCGCAGAAAATATTGTCAAAGTTTTATATCATATAAACAATCAATTTATGTATTAAGAATATGGCGTAAGAAAAATTTCCAGTATTATTCTGCCGGCTTTTTACTTCTAGTAAATTCGTGAGGTAACAGGAATGTCTTAGTTTGCTTTATTTTTTGGATATTTCGCTGTAAGAATTCGTTAAGGTGCATCGATTTGTCAACCACCCCACGTCAGTGTTCCAGTATAAATTATTTGTCAAAAAACCTGCTGGCCGATTCGTCCACCGTGTTTCTCTAAACAAAGTCATTCGAATGGTCTTGTTTTTGTTAATAGCTATATGATATTTTGTGGCACTTTCAGTAATTATGACAAGATTATATAGGATTAATTATGATTGCATGGGACGGATGCAAAGTCCTTGTTTGGGACACTGCTTGCGTAGATTCTTTGCGGCTTCCCATCTCGGTGTACTTCGGTCAGAGCCAGAGCGATACCAGAGGTGACCGGAGTATTTAAATGGCACACGTATTAATATAACCAGTGCGGTCCACGTAATTGTGCCCTTTCTATAGTGATCCTTAGTTCTAGGGACTCTCGCACCTCAAAATTCCTTAAAAATCGATATTCTAAAATTATTATTGCGACTGGTGACAAGAGGACTGGTTTTTTTCTTGCACAAAGATTAAATATTACCATTCGAGACGAAAAGGTAGCTAGCGTTTTTTTACCTTACCTCGTGGAGTAGGTTTAGTGTATTATTAGTTTCTAATTCTATTATATTTATTATATTTGCGGTATTATTATTATTTAAATATGTAGATTATTTTAGTTTTAAAATGTCTTTATGATTTTCAAAAAAAACCTTGGTGTTTAGAAACAAAAGCAAGGTTTTTTATTTCAGCAAATGCATCTTCAGCTGACTATTTTACAACAAATGGGATCTTAATCGCACTAAATTGCTTTAAATAAAAAACAAGCTAAGCGTCAGTTGAATTACGGACGCTTAAGCACGAAGTGTACAGCTCCGTACGTAATGCGAAATATGGTTTCGCAATTTTGCTACGGGAAACCACTTGATAGCAATCATAAGCATGGCAATGAGATGTAAGTGGTACGATCACGCGAAAAATGTTACGGACACTTACCTTATTATTGTATAGGATCCAAACTATTGTTGCAAAAGTCCGCCGTAAGAGAAGGCATGATTTTAGCGTTCTTTTCTATTGTTTCAGATGCGTCGCGTCGCCGAGTTTAAACGCGACAATGCGAGTCTCTTGAACGGCTTGGTGCCTGAACAAGAGAAGGAAGCGTTCCTTGAGCACAAAGTCGTAAATGTCATGAAGGCCCGCGACCAAAAGGGGAGGCGGTTGCTGATTGTCAGCGTTGGAGGTATACCTCGATACAGCGATTTTGAGATATTGTCATACCGTTTTCGGTAGTTGCGCGCTTCTAATACGATAATACTGTGTAATTTACATGTTTTGGTATGGTCGGTAAAAGGATTATTACGATATTTACATAGACAACACACCAAGAGATCTTGACCGCTGCTTATGTAAGCAATTGCTACCTCGAGAATTATTAAACCAACGGAAATGATTTATGGAAAATCGAGGAAGTTTTAAGTCAGAGGTAGCTTTGCATTAGTATAAGCTTTGGTCATGTTCATTTCATGGTTCTATAGTTTATGGTTACATATACACTAAAGCCGTCAGCTGTTTGCTACTCCATCAATTTTTTTCTTATTTTGTTTTGAATATATAATGTCATGTATAGTCGTTATATAATCATTACATTAAAGTTAATCAACTCCGATCCTTTTCATACAGGTAGTCTATATAAATACCTAACAGTATTACTAATACACGTTATTAGAATGGTGTAATTTATAAGTATTGAAGTCGGTGGATGTGTAAAGATGCTCGCCTTTGTTTTGAATGTTATTTGCAGCTAAATAAAAAAAGGGTGCAAACGAAGTACCCGTGGTAAAATAACATCGAATCAATTGATACCTTCAAGAAAAAGAAAATTACAATACCGCTTTATGATAGTTTATATAATCTTTAAATAACTCAGACCAACATATAGATTTTCAATCGATGAATAATGATATTAATAATTTTCTGAATTAGACATAAGTAAACTAGATGAAAAAATTAAAGTTTGCTTCTGATTTTTCATATTCACTGGTTATCCTGTAACTTTGATACCTAATTAATTTACTAATGATACCTCCCTTGTCTTCAAGGTCGAGCGTAATAGGAATATAAATGACGAAGTAAACGCTGCTCTGTTACGTATATTATATTAAACTGGTTTGAAATTTACAATTCAGTATTAAATGCCAAGAAAAATAAATGTGTGAAGCGTTTTAAAACTAAAATTAGAAATAATCTATTGCATAAATCTTTTTATACTGTTCTGTATTTGGGATAGATATTATTGTATTAAGGTAAAATACTGTAACGACATTTTAAAAGAACTGTTGAGTTTCTCGCCGGTTCTTCTCAGCAGAACTGCATTCCGAGCCGATGGTAGCTTCCTCACCATCCAAAAGTGCTTGTAAAGCCCTATTTGCATAAAAATATTTTTTTTTTAAATTTTTTATCTACGTTCTTATCGTTATTATATATCTACGTTTATCTGCGTTCTGGTTTAAAGGACAAAATTTCCAGGGTTATTACTAATTGACAGATATATCAAGTTAAATCTTAGGCTCAGGAAGTTTAGTGCGGCAATGTGTTAAAAGGGACAGGCGTGTTGCTATCATGAGTACGGCTTGCTAGTCTAATCACTACCACTACTCTATACCATGTTGATATATTTCGTAACTGTTTATTAGTAGCAGCACATTTAAGTACACTTTTTTTCTCTATTTTTTTTTAATAACGCTGCCCTCAAGATAGAAATATCTGGTGTTGCAAGGGCTTTTCACATACATCAATTTTACGTAGACAAACATCCAGATCCGAAACAATCATCTGTAGTTCGTACAAACATTGGCCCCGGGTGGGAATCGAACCCACGACGTGATACCGAGGCCCACAATAAATTCTATTAGCTCAGCAACTGCACCAAACGGGTCATCAAATATATAATATTAGTAATACGAACAACAGTTACAGGGTTATTGTATCTGTCAGTTCTATTAATTTATAACAAAACCATTTTGACCTACATGATAAAGTATATGTAATCTACAGTGGCGGTACTACCATACAAGCCCAAAAGCCATAGCACATAATTCCCGAATAATTTTTTAAATATTTATATTTTTGTTGCGGGAATTATATACTAATTAAAAATTATAAATTTTACTCCTTAGTGGGGCAAGCTGGGCTTTTGGGCTTGTATGGTAG
>DWHO01002501.1:0-13242 GCA_018247575.1 Eurytides lysithous rurik
TGAATGCATATAAAACCTCCGAGTGTCTTCTTTTTAAAGCATTTTAAAGCATCTTAAAACCAGCATTTATTCCAAAAAATAATTGCCGATTAGTTTCAGCAACTCGCCACGGGACACTGTACAAATTATTCACGTTTAATTTTTCTCGATTAAGGGGGTTTAAATCAAATAGTTAAGGAAATATAATTAATAAATATGACCGAAATATGTGTTCTTTGTTAAATCAAACAAAGAATATTTTAAATAAAAAACTTATACACATGTAACTTGAAAACATTTATTTTCAAATAAATCATAAAATTACAAGAACATTTTTATTACATGTTTATTTGGAAATTATTATTATTTATAATTATTATCATTATTAAAATATGATTTGACACAGAGAGTCATGACATCCCGATATAAGAGTACCGTGTTATACTGTAGTATTAATTTGAACTCGAGTCATTTTCTTAATTACTAACTTTTAAACGTACTATTATATCAAATAAAATTTATCATAATAGAAAAGTCGAGTAAATAGGTAGTCGTTGTATGGATTTCAATACATCATATGCTATAAAATATTTTGACCCAATGAATAATGCGATCTTAAATATACACAATGTAGTGTAATGTAACTGATATAACTTTTGTGGGTCTTGTGCTTTTGACGTCTTATTTCATTTTAATTTTTACGATGGTAGAGCCACGCAGTAGCTTTCGATGCTGCTGAATGGTTCGGCGCGAACAGGATAAGCACGACCTTACAGAAAATCGGCGTAGAGTTGAAGTATTTGTGCTTCTGCGTTTTTTCCAGTAAGTGAGGGAGCCGGCAGCCCACCCCCTTTCCTTCTCCTTTCTTTTTCAGCCTTCCCCTCCCTTTTCTTGCCTCTTCCCCTTTTCCTTCTGATAATTCCCAACTTGCGGCCAACGCATTTGCAAAACATTCGACCTTGCATATGTCCATGGGTGGCCGTTATTGCTATCCATCACGTGAACCGCTTGATCGTTTTTTTATGAAGTAGCCAGGGGGGCTACTCTATAAAAAATTTGATTTTTATATTATATAGCAGAATCTTTAGAATATCTAATGATTCCGCTATATATCTTCAGAATATTATATATAGCAAGATTTTTAAAGTAATTTAAAACCAATCGACCCTAGCACAACTCAAACGGATGTCACACTATAAATATATCTTTTAACAATCGGACTGTGCCGTTCATCATCATTTATCGAATAGCCCGCGGCCATAAATCAGTACAAGAGGGAATTGAAATTAAAAACCTACAAACTGCGATATCAAATAATAAATATTGGATTGCGGTGAAAAATGGCGCGTTCCGTTTTGAGTGCGAGCGTCCATTCGATTGCGTAGTTCGTTGTTTGTTTGGTTTTTTTTTTAATTTACCTACCTGGGTTTTTGCCTCTGTCGTGCGCGAGAAGGGCACGTATGACGGATCTCGTTTGTTTCGAGGTTTTTCTATTTTATCACCCGGTGTTTTATCACATTGACTCGTGTGAAAACATTGAATGTTATTAAAGATTCGTACTTAGGATGCAAGTGAAAACTGTAGGTAGATAGATAGATAGATAGGTACTTTATTGCACACTAGAACCAAAAAAAAAAATCAAGCATATATATAATCAGACAAAGATATCAATGGTATTACCAAATCCTTAATCAGCCTTATCGCTAAAAGCAATTTCATACAAACAACCTTTGGATGGATAGGAGTTATTAAAAACTAAGATCGGCGGTGCACAATTGTAGGCACTGTTACGTCAACTAAGTGTTGTTATTCTGCTTGCTATTTTTTTTATTAAGTTACATAGTAATGATGTAAAAACAAAAGGTGTTTGTTATAATTTTTGATATTTACCTGTTATATTTCACGTAGTTATGTGTTACCATTTTTAGAGATTTCACTGTGATAAAATCTAACATTTTTATAACAAGTGTAATAATTGTGAAATGTGGCAATATATAAAACTTGTAAAAATTAAATATAAATTGCTAGACATCATATTTTCATTATACTGATTATTTTAATGTGCTATGCGCTCTGTGTAACCTGTCACTTGTGCCTTTTTACTTTACGGGAATGTTTCACCCCTCACGGTCAATTAAACTTTAGCACTCTACGTACGGCGGGAATAACCTCGCATAGTTGGGCAAATAGTCGTTGAGATTGGCAATCGTTGTTTGAGATGAAACCGCTTATACTTTGAAGTGCTTAGGGTTCTTCAAGTGCTTTGTTATGACTATTTAAGGGATATATAGAAAATTTCAATGTTCAATGGACGCTTAGCGCCCAAGAGCAGCTTTGATATAAAAATATCACCTTTAGCTAGATAACCGTAATATTACTTTTATTACGCTTAACATTGACTGGATTGAAAATATTTCAAACGTATTTTTTTATTTATTTCACTTTCATATTATATATATATATTACTGCAGGGAGGGTTGATGTCAGACAGGCGGCCGGTCGTAAAACACAGCCAAATCTCAACACAACATGAATAAAAATAATAAATGTTGTGCCGACCCCACCTAGTGGGATAAGGGCAGGAGAAAGAAGAAGAAGATTACTAAATATCGCTTATATTTTACTGCTCTATATATGGACTATTTGTCATAATTTAAAAGAGAGTAGTCGTAAGAAGGCGTAAGCCATACGAACATATGGTATACATAAATTATTTAAGTTATTAAAATTTCATTTACAGTGTATGAATTAAATTTATATAAAAATTATATATAAATTTTATTGTAAATTAAATAAATGGTGTTTGTTGCAGGTGACGCGCTGCGGAGCGGTGGTTAAAGCGGCTTTGCCGCTTTAAATGGACAAACGCAAGATGATGCCAAAGAGAGCGCGTATGGATAGCATGCGGGGTCCTATTGCAAATGGACCCCTGCAGTCTAGGTAAGTACCGTTCGTAGAAACTGCATATGAGTGTAAATATAAGCATACCTTTTTAGGGCGAGCCAATTGTTTTATATTTCTTTTAAAGTTGAACACCACGACACACCACACGAAAGTTATCTTTAAGTCATACACACAAAAAAATATTAAATCAATGTTCCAATCGTTAGAAGTAATAATAACTTTTGTAAGTAGTGATAGATTTAAAAGTAAAACAAAAACAATGGAAAGCTTTGTTCTTCGTTGAATATTTTCCACAGGTAACTTTCCTCTTTTAATAAATCTCAAAGAATCCGATGGTAGCCCATTTTTAATTTCGCAGTACTCAAGTAATTCGAATTCAGATTCTTTTGTAGGACCGTAATGAAATTGTTTGTTGCGCTTCGTTTTGATGTTGAATAATTTTTTATCATTCAGCTATAGGTTGTAACTTTGAATTGAGTGTTGTAGGATAACTTTTACGTTATGAAATTAAAATGAAGAACCTAAAAACACTCTTTAGCCATGTCCGATTGCTTCTTGCTTCTTTGGCTAGACATTTGTTCAGATGGTATTATTATGGGCATCGATTGCCCTGCGGCCGCAGTAAAAGTTGTTTTTCCATGACTTTGTTTTTCCATCATCATCGGTGAGTTTTTGGTAAAGAAACGTTTAAAAGTGCAATAAAAAGTTGCATTCTCAACTTCAAATCTTGGAGATTCCGTTATAATCACTTCGAGTAATATTTGTACATATAGAGACGAGAGGTCTATTTAGGTAACAATAAAATTAAGCTTCATCTGCAGAAGAAACAGTCTTTTAATCAGGATAAGGGATCGTTCGGTTTTTCCCTGTCGATCAGCCAAACTTCGCCCGCACTGATTTTTCGATGGCGCAATTGCGTAATTTGGTTCCGTTGCCGCCGCTGCAGCACCGTCGTGTCGTAAAATATTCAGTATCGCCGTCCGCCGTGGCCGATTTATGGCCTCGTAGGTATTTTCATAAATATGGCGTTCCCGCCGTTCCCGCTGTGCCCGCACTACTGCCTACCGCGCTGCGCATTGCGGACCGGCCGTAAATTCTTTATGCGATTTTTGCACTCGTGTTGAACGGGAGGAGGTTGAATGGACGGACGGACAGCCCCACCCCATTAGGCCAAGATAGATAATGAACGAAAAGAGATAAATATAAATCTGTTGAGTAATAAGATTATATGATCGTTGTTGAATTAAGGTCAATGTTTAAATATAATATATATGAAGCGTAATTTTAGTACGTTACTTATCCCCTAAAATCTTCCTGAGGGGAACTGTCTAACACTTTATAACAATGATGATGAATGGAAGATTGTGTGTAATAACTTTTTATTTCTATAATTGGCTACCTAATGTGTTTTAAGTGTCAAATACATTTAATAGAGATGGGCAGTTGTGAGTAAGATGGTTGCGATTCTTTTTACAAGTCCGTTAGTATAAGTAAGAAAAAATAAAGATTCTAGAAAAAATACATGGCATGCACAAAGGCCATGGATCTCTAGTACCTCAGAGTTAAAACGGCAGAGTGATTGGAATTTCTCATTTAGCACTCACTGATTTCTATAAAATGAAAATAAATTTGATCGGCTATATTAGCTTTTGACTCGTGTAAATAAATAGGTGAAATAATTGAAATATATTTATTCATATAGACCTTCACAAGCCATTTTGAATCGTCATTTTTACCTTTTGTTCGTAAGGCAGCTTCCTCGTTAGGTGGGAACGAAAAAGTTCGTTTAAAGCGAATTGAAATTGTGCAGTTGCTAAGCGTTGCACATGTACTAAGCGTTATAGTCTAAAATTAAGTAAAGGTGTGCAGGTTTAACATACCAGATAATTAAAATTTCATTGCGGCAGCATTCTTATATTTTTAGGGTATTCATTACATAAATTAATAATTCACATATAATTTGCCGCATTCTAGTCATAATCATAAAAGGTGTGGCGTTGGTGAGTGTTGCAAACAAGACTCAGTAGCTTCCGCATTTAAATGCTGTATCCCAAACTGTTCAATGGGTAAATAGAATCTGCTGCCACCCATTTAACTTTCAGCCCTCCGCTGGCTAATCCTATTTGCTCCCTATCAAAACTTAGCCACGGCTTCACTTCCATCTCCCCCTGTCTTTACAATTCTTTGTTTGCCCGCAAAATCAGATTTCCGCGAGTGCGCGGGGGAGTTGGAGGCACCCAAAAACTCACTGCGCCGTATTACTTCTTCGCCGGCCGAAAGTTTCCAACGCTATCAATAATAATAATAATTTCGTTCGCGCCGTCTTGAAAACTTAACTTGTTAGGTTCTCATACTGGCCGTGCTTTAATTATTTTAGGGGTGGGAACCTCGATGGGGGTGGTCACCCTACGGACCGGATTAGAAATCGCGAGTTTTAGTGTTCTGATGTGTCGTAAATGTTATCCGTATAGGTTTGATAAATTAACATTGCATACAATTCGAGGCGACCTGTTTTTGAGTTTATATTTTAACTAACCGTTTTACCTTATATGGTTATAGTGGAAAACAATTATCGATATACATTTGTTTATATAAAATTGGGTCGTTATTGAAATATATTCTTATATTAAAATATAACGTTAGAAAGAGGAGTATGAAATATAAACTATGATTTTCAAATTTTTGCATCATTTTTCTTTATAGATATATTCACGATTTCGTGGTGTTTAAGATTTGATATTCTATCGACAAAGCTCGGATATGTTAGTTAATAATTCAAATAAATAAACGTTAGGAAATAATGATTTAAAATTCAATCTATGCATAAAACAATTCTATGTCACCAATATTGGATTGGGACGTTTTCCGTCGTAATCCAATATTGATGTTGTTTAAAATTATATAGAATGTCTTACAGAGCCAGTTATTTTATTAAGAATAATAAAATTTTAATATATTGTACATAGTAATCATACAGCCGTATGTACATATTAAAAATAGGATTCTGATTAAATTTTATGTAGTTGTGATATGAATAGTGTTACAGTTGGTAGTAGTAATAGTTGTCAGAAAAAAACCTTGTTGATCAACAGCATATAACATACATTAAATTTCAAGGAAAAATTCCAACTTTTTAAATTTAAACGTTTAAAGAGTGAAAACTCTTTACGGTACGGTGTTTTTAAATTCATCGGAACAAAATGCGAGTGCCGGTACGCCACTAATTCGAGAGGATTGGGCAACGCATTATGGAAATTGTTACCGGCCAATTTTTCGGTCGTTTTCATTCGGCGACTTGCAATTATTATGATTAATTAAACGATTAAAACTGCGGAGCGTCGCACCGCCTCCATTAACTCGAAAGGACCCATTACATTGCGCTACTTTCGAAATGAATTCGTTTCGTTTTTAATTACGGCGTCGTTTGCGACTAATTGTGTGGGCCTTTTGAAAAACCAACCTTCCTATTTATGTGTCCTTTTATATATAATTTTGTATGCCCTAAACGGACGTTAAATCGATATTAAAAATGACCCAAATTATCATAAGCATTCTTGTAAATTGTGATGTTATTTAATTTTATCTATAATAAATACACATAATTTTTTATGTTTATACTTATACAAATGCTATAAATCATGTCTAGAATTAGTGTAGTGGCTTAAGTATAAAACAGTTTTTAAAAATTTACATTACCTTTTTATCCTCGTAGTTTTTTATGATAGTATTTAAATGATATACTTACTAATTATTTTACTCCCCTACTAGAAACTCGCATCTACCTCTATTTATTTTCCATAGAATGATTAAGATTGGTGGACCTTACGTATAAATAATTCGGTGGGAATCAATTTTTCTTTTGAGAATTCTTGATACCCTGATGAGATTCTTTTTTATACCACAAATGAGGATGGGCCTACATTTTATAACTTTGCAATACACTGAATATTTTAAAAAAGGCATTGATTAGTCACTTACCAACCTACAATATATTTATCCCTATGGTAATAAGCATCGGCGAGTTTATGATAAACTATGCTATTTACATTTACTAAAAAAAAATGTTCTACTATGCTCTCCGAACTTATGCAATTGCATTCAGGGTTAAATCTGAATGGTTACGAAATCAAAATTGCTTAATCAGATGAAAATGTTGTTGGACCTGAATGTGAAATGTTAATTTAACTTGTTTGCATTCAGTTTGTGACTGTGTGAAAGGATATATATTTGCAAGTACACCTTTTGCGGATATGTATAGTGGCAAATGTCATTAAAGTGCGCCCGTATTAGCAGTAAAGATATAAGTTGGTAACAACTTTTTTTTCAACTCTTTAAAGAAACAAAAACATTTAAATTAATATGCAAGAAACCAATAGCAATGTTTATCACATGTTTTCAGTGTTGCGTGTCAGCGAATAATAAAACCTTGCTTTGATATGACTAAAGAAGTCATGGTTGCATTTAATTTATTTTAGACACGTCACCAATTTCCTTTTTCTTCTTTATAGATAAATTGAAATAGGCACGTAGATTACCGTGAATTACTTGCTTGTCATAAAAGTAAGCCGCGATCCAATATAAACCAGTATTATTGTACAGATTACAGTAGTCTAATCTCTTAGGTATTGAAGTCTTGAATTCATATCGCGTGATCTGGCATTTAAATTGTCGGCCTCTGGACTGATAAGTCATGACTTTATATTGTAACATTTTGTAATTCGTGGATGCAAGGCGAAAGTAAAGATTACTAGGAAGTATGATGATGTAACTATCGATTATTATTACTGATTATACGAATTCTTAGTACTTGTATTTTAAACATATGACCATTTTGTGTAGAAAGATTGTTTTTAAACTATCATTTATTGTAACGTAAAGATTTAAATGTTATTTAGTTAGATAAAATCAAAAGTCGATGACAATTTAATAATGAACATGTAAGTCGTTTATAAAGGTCCGATGCTAATGTTTACCCGAAAATTTGCTAATCAAATAATAATCACTCACAATTAATTTCCAAAGTGATCGCCGATAATGTGTGTATAATTTCACGCTATGCTTTCAAACTACCAAATTTAATCGATTCTGTGGTCAGATGTATTAGTAATATCAGTTGATTTTATGATTGAATATTCATGGAATATAGAAGGATGTTACTTCATTTATATTTTAATTTTATTAATCATTATTAAAACTGTTGTTTTATTTAAATCTCTGTTTTGGAAAGGAAAAGTAATATACAATTCCCTTTTATAGTTAACTATCTTCTTTTTTTTATTTTACGTAAACATAACTTTTAAATAATATTTTTTTGTATGAATACAGATTATTAATTTATCACAAAGAACAGCATTTTAAAATTGCTTTTATTTTCCTAATCTATTTTATTATAACAATACATTCATCGGAGTGTTTTTCTATATTGTAGTTATATTAAAATATACAAAGTGCGAATAGCTTATTTTCCGACCGTGTTATACACAGACGCGATATTGTTAAAACTTAAACATTTTTTGCCGAGCTTAGTAAAGTTTAGCTTTGTCGGGTCGGAAATTGCGAGAAAATGAGTTGAGACGGTGAATGCGTAATGTCTGTAATACGATTTAATACTGCACGATCGATCAAATACCCTTTGGAATGCATCGAACGTATTAAAACTCAAAGCAAACGATTTCATAGAGCGAAACGTAAATAACGTTAGGTAATCGGATTGGGCGAAATGTTGACCTCATTTTTCAGGCTTCTAACTGGCGGTCGTTTCGGTTGTGTTTCGGTTACGTACAGTTAATGTACTAAAATTAATCTTCATTAATCGGCAACAATTTGACAGTACACGTAGCAAGCACGGGTTACGGGTTCGGATTCAACTGAAGATACACACACATGCACCATGTACACTAATTTTGCGTAGCCGACTCTGTATTAGTAGGATAGAAGTAGCTTTAGAGTAGATGAGATAGAAATCATATTTGCAAAAAGTATAAAGATTATACATTATTGGCGAGAGTATTTAAGCATAATTATTATTATTAAGACGATCTTAGTCCGTTCTGTGATTTCGCTCCGGAGTTTATAATCATATAAACTCCGAAACGTGATAAGATCTATTAATTAGTTTAACGATGTGTAGTATTCACTTAATTGTAAGAAATCAAAATACATTTGGTCGTTTGGCTCGTCCGCAGGCCCTTGGTGGCGTTACTAGACGGCCGGGACTGCACCGTCGAGATGCCGATACTGAAGGACGTCGCGACCGTCGCCTTCTGCGACGCCCAATCCACGTCCGAGATCCACGAGAAGGTGCTGAACGAGGCGGTGGGCGCGCTCATGTGGCACACGATCATACTGACCAAGGAGGACCTGGAGAAGTTCAAGGCGTTGAGGATCATCGTCCGCATCGGCTCCGGCGTGGACAACATCGACGTGAAAGCGGCCGGCGAGCTCGGTGAGTTTGGCTGGGTGAACGTTGCGACCATTCATTGTGGTCGGATGGACGAGAATGGGCCGTTGAGGTTTTTTTTTTATGTAGTAGGCTGACAAACGAGCAAGCGGTTCACCTGATGGTAAGCGATTACCGCGGCCCATGGACATTTGCAACATTACTAAACTTGCAAATGCGTTGCCAGTCTTTAAGGGGATAAAATTTTAGAGAGGGAGGGAGGATATATTGGTGTAAGGTGCAATACTTATTTGATGAAGATTATACCTCTTTTATTCTTCTTTTCTTTTTACGACTCATTTATTTCCTTACCTTCATCCCCTGAATCTCAGATGCTTATATTTATGCGCTTTATTTTTGTGTGAAATTATTTAAAATTGCACAAATGCCCAGATCCAGCTATCTGTAGTTTATACGAAATTGCCTCGGGTGAGAATCGAACCTAGTACCAATGCGCCGAAGATTGAAGCTTAGCAAAGCTTATCCAAACCTGTCATCAAACTATTTTTTATAAATGAAAGTATCAGGCTCTAGTAGCATGTAAGAAATAAGCTTTGAGCAATACTTAACAGCGATATATTTCTCCTAAAATATATCGCTGTTAAGTATTGCTCAAAGGGGACAAACATTGATAGATTTTTAGGGTACGTGAGAAAGCTCTTAGCGTTGACACTATTTACAATTAAAAACCGATAGCCAGTCGTCTTAAACACTTAAAAATGTAAAAGTAGTGTAAACAGATTTGTTTATTTACAATTTATTGCAATATCTTACAAATAGGAATTACAAAGGACAGATCTAATTTCCCAGGGCATTCCCTCATGCTATTGGGCTATATATATATATATATATATATATATAGAAAAATATATATATATATATATACAGAGTTCCCGGGGATCTTTAACCTCCTCGGACCTCGTCTGCTTACCGGTATCTGGGAGTCCGACTGAGCGTCAACCGGTAGGTTGTGCCAGGAACGCACGCATAACAGCATTACGTTTAATAAAACCCGTTTCTTTAATCTGCTGTCAATTAAACGGTGGTAGACCCACGCAGCTGTTCCCGCCGCTGAATGAGCCGGTTTGAACCGGATAAGTTTCACGACCTCACAGAATTCCCTTCCCCATTCTTCTTCATTCCCGAAGGTTACCCCTTGCACTAACTTTCTCTTCTTTCCCTCTCACGCCTCCTCCCTCCCGCTTTCAAAAATTCCCTTCCTCAAAGGCTTCACCCCCTTTTGCTTGTTTTGTAATGCTGGAAATGGCCACGGGCGGCGGTGATCACTTAACATCAGGTGAGCCGCTTGCTCGTTTGTCTGCAAAACCTATAAAAAAAATCACTAGCCACAAAGTTGCCTGCCTCAATATCGCTTACTATTTTTTAAGTCCAGTGGAACAATCTACAAAGTTATTACCAAAGTTTATTCATTACATATCTGAGATAACTCGTAATACCCTTTAATTCTTGAATTGTTTCATTTCGGAATTTATTTCTTGGTGATGTTTGAGTTGAAAGCCTCGCAGTTCTCGTAATAGGTATTCTTGTATTATTATAATGCAAAGATTATCCGCATGGAAACTAAGAATATTTGTAGAATAAACAAGAATATAATACTCATTAAAATTGATTCACATTTTAGACTCACTTGGAAGGCATATTTATTTCTTTTTAATTTCTTCAAAATGCTATTAAAAATATTTTCTATCATTATATTAGTTGCTAAAAAGGTCTGTTTGGTTCTTTTTCAAAAGTAATATCAAAACTGAAGCCTCACGAAGAACAACCATGATAGCTTACAAATGACTTGCTATTGTTTAACAGGTATCGGCGACAATAGTTTTTTATTAATATACTTCACCGCTTTTCGGTCCCTTATATGTGAATAATAAGTCATAATATAAAAGGTATTTCTGAAGAAGAAAAGAATGCCTTTTTTTGGAATAATTACTTTTGAACTACGCTACGCTGACTCATACAGCAAACTCAAAAGACGTTCTAAAAGCTTTGTTTCTAATCAAATTGTATTCTCGTAATCATATAATACCTGTTTCATCATTAGAGTTTAGACTATATATAAATCTCTTAACAAGGTAAAGACGTTAAGTTTCTCTGCACATTCTATTGTATATACCATGGGGCGTGCTCATAGGTATTTTTCAGGGTACCTGCTGTTGAGCTCCACCTTAGCACAACGCGACAAAGCTCCAGATATCATCCATTCCATCTGGACGGTTGGCGATCCACCACCGTGCGCTTTTCCCGGACTTTTTTCCCACGGACCACCAACCTGTGGAATCCGTTGTTGCCAGCGCTATTCCCAAACCGACACAATGGGACCTTCAAGCGTGGTGCATATTAACATCTTAAAGGCCTGCAACGCATTTGCAAGTTCCATAATGGGCGACAGCGTGCCTTATTCGATTAAAAAAGGCTAATTCTAAATTCTAATAAATGTTAGATATTTCTGCTTTTGATTAATCGTACCGAATGAAAACATCTGCAATGTTTTTTAGTGGGGAAAATTCTCATAACAAACGCAATTGGCTGTTAAAACGGAAAGACAGTAAAAGAAATTAACAACACGTTTTGATGGCCGCGTAAAATTTAATTGAACATTTTTCATTTACTTACATTTGAAGGACGTTGATCAGTTTAAGTAAGATTCTACAGTAGCTATAAAATAGATAATTAGAATAAGTGGAGTCACTTTGCACAGAAGAGACTAAGCGAACTAACGCTTTTTTAAATCTATCATGACGGAAACCTAATATTATCACGTTTAAATATGTATTTAAATATAACATATAATAATTTATTTTACGTAGGTAACTTTTGGCTGATAATTTTTTTTAATACACGGACTAATTTATCTGGATCTGGATCGAGATGGAATACTAATTTCCATGTATCTGATAAATGAGAAACCCTATTTTTCCATTTGATTTGTTTTCACTGATGACTAGAATGATAGATATTATTTATTTATTTAAATTACAATAAATTTCCATAGCTATTTCAAATTATATGAATATAAAATTTAAAAAAAACCAGAAATTAAATCTTATTCAACTGTATGTACATAATCATGACTGTGACTACCTAAAAAATAAAAACTCAGCAAGCATTTGCTCTTGACCTTGACATCCACAAACTGGAGAGTGACACCATTTAAATATATATAGCAGAATAGTTATTTTTTTAGTGTCAATCCATTCGAATGTAAAAAACATTTATATTAAATTTGAAAATATTAAAAGTAAAATGTACACTGGTTTTTGTTTCCTGTATCTTTAGTACACTGAAATCTTTGTATGCAGTGGATGCATTCGTGAATGTTTACGTGTGTGATGGTAAGAATTTTTACCAATCAAAAGCTTGTTAAATTGATGATAATGGTTTATTTGTAAATTAAGCAAACGTTTTTCTAGTGTATATGCATTTCAAACTGTATATTGACGGCAGGAAGCGGAAATGTCGTATCTGGAAAATTAATCAAGTAGTAACTTTAAGATATTCTAGTCAACTGTATCAAGTAAGGTTTAAAGTAAAGAAATATATGATATATATGTACGGGAAAAGTATGTTATAAATTTCAATTTTCTGAAAATTGTTTACTGACATTTATGGATCACGTAAATAAACTATTATTATTTTAAATTGATGAGTTATGAATTTTTGAAATCGTTTTTTGGCTTTGGTGTAAAGTGGGATTTTTCGAGATACAACGAAGTCGCTTTCTAGCTTCGATATTTTTGACGTGTTTCATTAACTAAATTTTTGGATCAGTCATACTGAAGTATGAAGTAAGCAAGGAAGGAAGAATAATTCGGATGACCGGTTTGGCGCAGTTACTAAGCTAAGCTAATGTGAAATCATCTGGATCTCCTTTAAGGATGGGTGTTCCACAAGGATCTATC
>DWHO01002502.1:0-13240 GCA_018247575.1 Eurytides lysithous rurik
GGTTGACAACGCATTTGCATGTTCAGCAATGCTGAAAATGTCCATGGGCGGCGGTAATCGCTTACCATCAGGTGAGCCGCTTGCTCGTTTGTCAGCCTACTGTATAAAAAAAAACAAATGATATAGCCGTCTATAGGCGTACTGTCCAACAACGTATTAAGGAAGTAAGGCAGTGATTCCCAAAGTGTTGGCATCGAGATCAGAAATTGAAAGTGATTTAGAAGTTTTCTTAAATATGCAGGTTTCCTGACGATGTTTTCCTTCACCGCCGAGCACGTGGTAAATCAGCACTTAAAATTGTTAATTATAAAAAAACAAATTTACTGGTGCCGGCACCGGGATTTGAACTCAGGTCGCTCGAGTATGTTGAATTAAAACGAGCGCCCGGACACTAAGCTACCACGGCTCGCCTTTCGTACTTACAGTCAAAATACGTCAATCAGTACAAAAACTTTCAAGTTCAAAATAATTAGTTCATTCTTGGATAAATTCAAAATCTCTTCCTTTTTTTAAATTACCATTTTTTTTTAATAAAACAATGCACTCTATTTATATAGACTGGCATGTCAGAAATACTTCGGATTGTTGTGTCTTGAAAACACGTCTATGAAAGGATTTTTCACCATTTCTCCACCACCTAAAGGTTGACTGGTAGATAGTACCTTTGGCATTAAGTCCGCCTATGTACGACGATTGTGCATACTGTTTAAATACATAAATAAAGGATTCACGCAACCGAAAATTGCTGTAATAGTCCAGTAGCATTAAATAACCTCAAGATCCCTCACCTTATAATTATTATTGTTGTGGCAGGCCGGGGGTTGCTTCTTCTCGCGGGTTCCGTAGACGGCGCACGCCGCCAACGCCACCCCCACCCCCACCCCCACGGCAATCGTCGGCTGGACCCTGAAGGCCTGCTCTCTAATCTTGGTCAGGATGGCGGGCATCTTTTCCCAATTGGTCACGTTCGAATAGCCTCTCCCTCGACCGGTCTAACAGTCATCTAAGCCTATATCTAGGAAATCAGTTGAACGTGGCTGTCGCGGATTGTTTTGTTTCCTTTGGCGTTGTTGGCGAGTTGAATCGATTCACGTATCTGTGGTCGCCTCCTGTATGATGTTTTCGTCCATTTTCTCTGTAAAGAAAGAAGGGCTAGTTCATAACTGATATATCATCGCGCTATGGAACTGAAACAGTCAACTCAGCATTTCAACGCACGCTATCTTTTTTGTTTATTCTTTCAAAGCCAAATGGTTCATTTATATTTTTGTCGATTTGAGTTCATTTTGTGTCCTGATATGATTCTCGTATGGTATGTTAGATTAATGAACTGGTTATTATTATTGAAACCGTAAAAGTTATAAGCTGACAGAATGATTTTGTAAAGTTAAAAAAAAAATAACGCTGCCCCCTATTGTAAGATATATAGTGAAATATTATGTGTCAAATAATACCTCCCACCCCTCTAATACCTTAAGTTATACCTATAAGGCTATTTACATACATAATTTTCACACTGACAAACGCCGTAATCCGACTTATATGTAGTTAGAAATATTTTCACGTTATAGGATTCAAACCCACGACCTACGACGCCGAAGCCATTAGTAATAGCCTTAACAACTGCACCGATCGGGTCATCTAAGCATTTTCGATTTCTCACATTTACTCGAACACTACACAATGTCAAACGAAATTATTGTCGTCACACTTAATTTTGGCCAAAATCGCCTATATTTCGAATATTTAATGTTGTTCGCGCTCGGAGTCGCTAGATGGCGCTGTACGAGTGCGGAATTTTTCTGAATCGCGATGTAGAGATTCTTTGTGTTTTTATGACCTTCCTATTTGATTTATATTATTTTATCCAGAATAAAAGAAAATTTGGTTCACATGATGTTATAGTTTGATTTGTGTATTTCGGACATCGTGAGCCCCTGGATCAAACACAATATTATTCCAATATTCTATATACTTTTTTTTAAATATATTCTGATTTTCAGACATTAATTACAGAAGAATTAATAGTTCATTAAATTTGTAAACAGATAGTTAACGACGTGTTTGCTCTGTTTGCCGCGGGAGATGTGGACAGAGACATCGCGATGACGGTTCTGGATTATCTCAACAAGGAACTGAGCGACATCGTGTGGTACGCCGCCATTGACGGTTTCGAGCTGTTGAAGATAGATGGTGCTAATTGCCATATGACCAAGAACTCGTATCAGGAATGGCAGGTAAATAACCCAACATTATATCTATATGTTATAAATATATTTTACTTGCTTTATTTAATCTTACAAGTCTATTTTTTGCAGTTTCTTACACAGCATCTGCATCATTAAATTCCTTGTAACCTTTAATGGATTAGGAAAGTTAATGACGTTTCTGCTAAAGCAAACAAAGAAAGTTTAATAATAAATTAATATTATGATGATAGTGTAATATTATCATTTATTTCTAATTTAACATAAATTAAAAATGTTAGAAGAGTTATAGGTAGGTCATCAAAGGATACAACAACCCAATGGTCTAACTGCTACTCATCTAAAATTAAAATTATTTAATCAATTTAATGTTATTTTTATATATTAAATTTATGATTTGGAAAAATTTGATATAAACAAAACCAATGGTTATTTTATTCTATCATATATAATATATGATAGAGTAAAATAATGTTTTGTGCATTAATATTGTAAAAAATACTTAAAGAAAATTTCTCTTTAAGTATTTTTATACAAATAGTTCGTCCTTCATTTTAAACTTTTCTTAACTTGGTGTGGTGGATGATTTCGTCTTTGATAACGTGTGTATTTTGGATCTTCAGGAGTTCATGCGCTCCAAAATTATCGCCCTTTATAAACGGCTGGTGGACAGTAGAGAGCAGACAGCTAGAGTGCGACTCTTGAGAAGCAATATGGTTGACTTCGCTTGTTCCATCAAACATCAGCCGTGTTTAACTTTGATGAGGACTTTTAATTTGCAGCCAATCGAGAGAGAAAGGTTCGTTGTAATTTCAACGTTATTTCTATTTGTTTTTAGAAAACATTTTCCTTATATAGGCAATTATATGTAGATTTAAAAAATGGAAACCCAAAACGCTAAACACGTCAGAAGTGGGTTTGTGCGAAGAAACGTAAGTAGTAAGTTAGTCGGTGTGAGTTAGTTTACCAGATTAACTATCGGAATAGCTGTCAAATAATACCTCACACACGTGTTAAATTTACTTACAAACGCATTAATTCGCATACACTAGGTACACTCGTATTCTAGGGTTTCTTAGTGTTATCCAGAGTATTAGCAGCATTAGTGTTACCCAGCAATTGATTAGTTATACGGTCGACAGCCGCCGCAGTTGCGATCCGCATGCTCGTACCTTTAAACGACCAGTTCTCAATTTTATTCAACTCACCCTTTTCCTGATGCATGACCCTGCGGATACAGGGTCTATACAATTTGTGGTGACACAACATTGTCACGGGCTGGGTATATCCTAATAGCTGAAACACAAACATCAGTTAAGTAGGCATTGCAATAAAGGTGAATTGAACATTCCCAATGTTTAAACGATCCTCGACGCTGAAGCGAGCAATAGCGCCGAACAAGTCATCAAAACGCTTTAGAATGAAATTTATTTGATGAATATGAATTGATTACTATAACTGACGGAGACACAGCACGTCTCTGCATTCAGATAAAATTGATAAGTTTCAAATATGTCTGTACGAAATTTAAACTCTTACTTGCACCAGCGATAAGTGTGATTATCACCTAAATCATTTACCAATCTACTTTTTCTAAAATAAAAGTTTCTTAAAAATCCTTTCAAAATACTTATATTTAAATGTAATGAAATAAAACCCATTAAATTGGAACTACTGTAACTAACACGTATAAAATAAAGTTGTAACCAATTTCAGAATGAATCCAGATTTTCGAGAAACCTTCTACTCCGAACTCCTTAAAGAATCTAATCAAAATTTCGGCAATGATGAATTGAACCGCTGGGAATTGGAGGAGAAAATCAAAGCAGAACATAAATTGTACGTATGTCAAAGCAAATCAAATCAAAATATATTTATAGGATTTTACCACCAATTTTGAAAATTTTTTTTTATTCTCTCAAAAGACTAGTAATTCTTAATGAATTCCATAGTTGTAACAAATGTGACGTTATCAAAACATTGATGTTTGTTTGTTGCGTCTAAAGGCAAGCAACATAATTTCTTAGAATACCATGAGCTTAACGGTATTTTGCCTAGTAACCTAAGTAGTCCTTGGCGCTGAGATTTTCTATGGTATATTTTATTGCCTGGTAAATACGGTGAAAATATTACCGAAACACAATTTTTTTTTTCAAAAATTAGTATTGGAGGTGAAATAATTAGTAATCAGGTGTTATGTGGCAAGGTGTGGACTCTCTTACAGAGGCAGGGAAGATATATTTATCGTAACCACTTCAGTTTTTTACCAAGATGTACGAAAAACCCTCATAAACTGTTTGTAATTTACAGACGGGAAGAAAACAGATTTTTGTATAGAGTTCCAATCGGAACACCGCGCCCGTTGGAGCTTATGCGCTCGACCACTACTGAGGTAAATAATTTTTGCTTGTTTATAAAATTAAATCATGAATAAAAATATTGGCTACATTTATTTGACTAAATGTTGTTGAATTGTTTTCTGAAGAGACAAATATTCTATAAGTATATAAAATATTGAACAAATCACCAGGCGTAATCGAGTAAGACCCACGGTGCAGATTGGAGGCGAAATTATTTTTTGATTCTGGCTAGTCCCTATTTAGCTATTCCCGCTCCTCAATGGGCCGACTCGAACCAGATAAGCACCATGACCTCACAGAAAATCAGCGTAAAGTGGAAGTGTTTTTGCTTCCACGTTTCGTTCGGTGTGTGAGGTGGCCGATGATGAACCATCCCCTTCCATCCACTCTCTTCCTCCCTCTCCACCCACTCCCTTCATCCCTTCCTCTCCTCCCATATCATACGGACGGAGATTATAAACATCTTGTATCGCTTATTTTTGCAATACAGATCCAGTTGCGAAACCTTAAGTAATAATAATAATATAATACCATACAAAGATATAAGACATGTTTACAAGAAACATAATAAGCTTATTTTAAACTAATTTAGCTGACGCCTCATTTGACGACTGCCTGATCTTGCAAAAAGGACAGATGGTAGAGCTCTAAATTGTTTGTTCTACATGCACTTTCCATCGCGTTGACTCTTTGGCAATTTCTTTTATATTGCTAGTTATTCGAACGTCGAGCAGTAATGAGTAATTATTACAATGTTCCGGTTTGTCGCCGGCGTAATTACTGGGGATAAAGATATAAGATGTTGAATATCTGGGTGACGAGTCCAACGTCGCGTTAACACGTTTGGTGCGGCATTGTGTTGTTATCGGCAGGCGTGTCGTTATCTATCAGCCGCAAGACAAACTCGTCACATATACGAGACCTAATTTTTTTTTTATCATTGAACATCTCACACATTGCCATCTGATCCAAATTAGGCAGAGCCTGTACTATGGGAATCAGACAACTGATATACATACTTATATAGATAAATAACACCCAGACACAGAATAGATACCTATGCTCATCGCACAAATATTTTATCCTGGGTGGGAATCGAACCCACGACCTTTGGCTTTACAGTCAGAGGCACTAACCACTACACCAACGGGCCATTCAAATATTTAATTACCGCCTTAAAGGCCATCGACGCATTTGCAAGTTCTTTAATGTTGCGGATGTCCATGAGCTGTGTGAGCTGTATCGCTTGCGTGGGCTGCTCGCTGGTTTGCCTCCTAATCCATAGAACACTCTATCTCTTAAAAACATTCCAAATTAAAAAGTGTCAAATAAATAAAGTTGAAAATTTATTTACGATATCCTATTTTAAACATCTGTCATCTATTATCGGAAAATAATGTGTGCAAATGACAATCAAAGTTGAACAGATTTTATGTTATAAATGCGAGTCAAGCTTAATTATGTTCGGTAAGGTGATGTTCAAGATGATAGCATGAATACATACTGATACGATCGTTTTAATTAATTTGATTAAATTCTAGTAATTAATATAGATTCTTTAAAATTTTTGCAGTTTTTAATCTCAACTGAGCCCACTATAGTTAGTTCAACGGCAGAGACTCTAACAGCTGGACATGGAGGAAGTACGTCGAGAAGGGCTTCTAAGTTTATAACAATTTTAATAGCTCTTTTAATCGTTGTTCCTAGATAATGCCATACTTAATAGTTTTGACATCTATTAACTTATTGACTGTTAAACTTCTAAGCACTAGATTTTATACATATTTCTAAGAATATTTTTTTTTCCGAAATGGATAATATATATTTTTGGCGACTGAATTTTTTTTAGAGAGCGACTGTGAGTTGGATGCGTTCTGTGTCATATATATATATATGAATGTCGTAAATTATCTAATGCATACTCATTTATAATGTTAAGACAGCTAAACGTTTTATGTAACAAATCTGAAAAAGATATTATTTGGTAAATCTGAACCGCGACTAACATAAGTTTTGTATTAGAATATCAGTTCAAATAATCATCCCGCTTTCAATTGGTCTGATTTTTGATTGATTTTTGTTTGTAATCTCTTTAATCACGTTCCTGATTTACAAATCACGTTTCTGTTAGTTTGAACCTATTTATTATATTCTTAAACAATTTTGTAATTTCTTCTTCTTCGATATGACAGATTACTTGCTTCATTATAGCTTATTTAGATGTATCATTCTGTTATGTAATCTAGTCATTTTATTTTCAATGATCGTGCTTTTACTACTCTCTGGGCTGTAGCTTATGGACTGATTCAAATAAAACAAAAGCGGATACCTCACCCCTATATGACATGGCATATATATACCCGAAGTAGGTATATATATATGCCATGCCATATAGGTGTATACCCGCAGATGCAATTATTGGATTAATCCAGGCTTAAACCTCGTGTAAAATTTTGTACGTGTATGCGCAAGAATTCTCAAATGTTAACAATTTTGTTAGAAAAACATTAATATTTTTAATTTTACAGAATAAAATTCTAACAGAGTAGAGTAAAGACTGATGTAAAAAGATCAGTCACAAGTAAAAAAGTATTTATTGAAAGGCTTTGGTCAAAACAAGTTAGGAACTGTAATATTCTTAACAAGAAATATTGAAAAAAAAAGCACATTCATGATATATTTGTGTTAATAGAATAATATTATAATAATTTATTTTAAATGGAATTAAATCTAAATAACTGACGTAGTTTTTTTATTTCTTTGTTAGAAACAAATTGACTGACCTCTATGGGACGATACAATTTTTAGCGGAAGCGGAATCAAGTATGATGCATGTATATATATTGCAAAATGCCAAATGTACAGGTCAAAAGTATGCATAATTTGTACTGAAAACATACTACACATGTGATATCTTGATAGTGTTTGTCAATGACCTTTAGGCGGATTAAGATGACTTAAGGATTTCAATAAGAAAGCGCCAAATACCATACCGCCACATTTGATTTCTTGTGTTTTTATTTAATAAATAAAGTACTATAACTACTATAATGTACTATAGTATTTATAAGTATTTTCATTGGAAAGTAAAGGCTTGTGAAACCGAAATTTGTGAGCTGTGAAACTTTTTGACCTTTTGGACAAACAAGTAGATAGTTTTATGTGTATTTCTCATACAAAGAAACTACTTATCCCTATTGTAATAGTAAAAGTTCCATACAGATCGCTTTAGTACTTTTTTTATACATAGAAAATAACTTCACTAAAAATAAAACAGAACAGAAACAAATACGGCTTTTTTTGGTGTTGTGTTTTGGTGAATATTCATTTTTGTGTTTTCAATAGTTATTAGGGCATAATAACAGTAAATGAAGCCGGCCAACTAAATAGGAGTTGTTAGACTGCGAACGGAGTTGAAGTGGATTCATCCATATTATAAACATAACCCAAATATGTGAAATCCCAGTTTGCGTTTTCTAGTACTTGCTCCACTGCTATTTTTGCGGCATCTTCCGCGGTTTCTAGATCACTCACACGCTTAGAGATTTTACCCAGTTCATAAACTATAAAAAAAATATATGTTTAATTTAATACTGTAACTTTTAAAAGTGCTTTTATCCAAAGTGTATTTTGATAAAAATAAAATTATAAAAATTTACGTATTTAAATAATGTATTACATGTTTTGCAATTGTATTCTACGTTGTCTACAATATTGTGTATTATATATTTAACGTAATAATGTGTCAATATTATAAAATAACAAATACTATGGGCCTCGTTCACCATCTCCAATTAAAGCGTCGAGTAGGCTAATCGCCAGATAATATAAATTTAAAATATCAATTTCACAACCTACGAGTAGCGCTATTCCTAGAATTACCCCACCCGTAAATTACTCGCCATGTCGTATGGCATTTAGCGTGATTACTTGACGGTTAGTAAAATTAAAAGTTGTCATTTTGTGTGTACTTCTAACGAATAGGTTGAATAAATTACTAAAAATGGATCTATTTGATTTGATTGATCATCGACTGGACGAATTCGAAAATTCTTCGACGCAGCGGTTGCCGTTGGTTCGTATATTTAAATTCCGCGTTGATTATATCACGGACCTAATAATAACTAAAACAAAGGTAAATGGTAAGCGGTACTTTGATGTTTGAAAATTATGTGATGAGTGAGTGAGAAAGTGATTTACTTGTGAGCACTTATCAATTAATTTTAAGTAGATACATAATGTTGTCCCTTTTATACTTTGAAGTAGATTTTCTCTAACGCCATTTACGTGGCGGATGAAATGAAATTTCAGAAAGAAATCAGTTTCTACAACAACTAGCCTACTATTACGTAATGGTATCTCGCTATTGAATCATACTTAAAGGCTCTGCAATTTTTGTGGTGTCAGTCCATCAACAGCAAGCCGTATCGCTAATCAAGTATCCCGTGGCTATAGCTCGACTGGTCAACGCCCAAGGATAATAAAGTTTCCTGACGACATCAGCACACTACAAGGTGGATTTTGTTAAATCTCAAGATTTCCCAGTGTATTCGTACTCATGTTACAATAAAATCACCAGGTGTTTTATTTTTAAATATTTTTGGTACCCTTACAAAGCAATAACTAAATTATATTTTGTTAGCTACCTAGAGCCAAAGTTGAATATAGCATCACAGTTAAATATTAGATAGAGTACAAGATATATATACATAGAGTACTAAAATGGTTACTTTCTATGTACTTCATAATATTGCAATTGATATGAATGAAACTTTGGGAAAATTATTACTATAATATTTGTCCCCCCTATTATAACTATACAAACTTTAAGAAAATGGAATACCAAATAATATAGAATACCCTGGACTACACGCTGATGTAAGGAATAGACTGGTGGCAGTAGAATATGTTTTACCACTACTTAATAGTAATAGAATATAAATAAAAATAAAAAAAACAGGTTCATTAATATAATACTTGTTTTAATTTTTCTACTCTTAATTTATGCTCCTCCTCATTTATGCTCGCTTCTCTCAGTTTCAGGCCGTCATCTTTAATTTTCAATGTTTTTACTGATCTGAATGTGCTTCCAGATCGCACTTTAAATTAGTTCTGAATACATTCCCAGGCAACTTCATTCTTTTTCCATGTCCGTAGCATCGCTGTGTTTATTTTCTAGAACATTTTGGTTTCTTTGTACTAGTGATACCAAAATGTCCCTCTCGTGTATATACAAGTTTGCACTTCTTTCTCGTTGTATTTTAGCCATTATAATTTATTTATCAAAAATTCACTCAAAAATTAACATACTCAAACCTTATTCAACAAACAATAAAATGAACTTAGATATACACAAAAATTCTTAGATTACATTTATTATCTTAGCAAAAATTATCTAAACAAATCACAATCGACGTTTGATGGATAACATTTTGACATTATATTGAACTATTAAAACGAATGCTTCGATTGTCATTCACTTAACCAATAAGTTGTCACTCGAAGCTTTAGTTTAGTTTGTGAAATTGACTGAAGATACTCGTAACTTTTACTTGCCGATTAACATTAATTGGAAATTAACTAATCAACGCTTTACTTAGAGATGGTGAACGAGGCCCTATTTGAAATATTATTGATAATATCTTATATTGTGTTAACTTAATAAAACACGTTATCAATTGAAAAAAAAAAAACTACAAAACAGATATAAACTGCAACAGCTTCTGTAACGCCAAGAAAGTATGGTATTATGTTCATTATCTAAAATAATTCAGGTTTATTTTGTGGAATAGCATGAAAATTTTAAAAATATTAAAATTGACTTTATTATTATCGCATAAACATTTGGAGCAGGTACTCACATCTGTCGCCATATCGGCATTAGATACGTTATCAGCTAACGCGAATATCAATTCTTCCAGTTTCCCATGGCCGCCTTACCTTAGGGAATATGCCATGCGTAGTTGCGTTATATGTAATATAACATTGAGTATAATAAAAACAGTTTATAGTGTTGATTTTAAAATAAATTGATTTAAAAATAAAAATAGATGGTAGAACAAGCGGGAGGCTTACGCTACCAAGGCGTTGATTCTAGAGTACGTTTAAAAGTTATTTTCAGAAATGAGAAATATATTTTTTCGCTTTGACCATACTAATAGGAATTGCAAAATTTGGTTAGGATTTTTTTAAGTTAATCGCAGAGACTTTAAGTGGTAGGTATCCTTTGCATTGTCCGTCTGGGGTAGTGAGTGAGAGTAAGGAGTAATGTATGAGCACTACTGTGTCCTGGTTTCCTGGTTTAAAAGGCAATGTTGTCAGCATGATGGCTGATCTTATATTTATCTTACGGTGGTAGAGACAGGCAGCTGCTCCCGCTGCTGAACCACTCGAACCAGATAAGTACCACGAACTCACGGAAAATCGGCGTAAAGTGGAGGAGTTCCTCCTCCACTTTCTTGCCTTTTAGTTCCTAAAATCTTAAAGGCCGGCAACGCATGTGCAAAATCGATATTGCAAATGTCGATGTGCGGTGGTTTTTGCCTTATCGTAGCAGTAGTTTTTTGACGTTGAAAAAATTTTAAACTAGTCATAATAAAAAAAATTCTCTCATTTTCGGACTTTAATGTGTATTTTAGAGTTAAAATAGTAATTATTTAAGGTAAGGTTTTGAAAGTTCAGAATTTACTGTTGGTAAAATAAGGTGGTTATGGTTTATTAAGTTATGGCCAACTATGATAATTTGAAGTCTCTTAACAAATTCAAAACGCAATTAAATCCTTGATAAGTTCATTGAAAAATACGCCCTTATAAATTATTAAGTTACACAAAACATAACGTTTAACAAGTCAAATACGGTAAGTACTAAATTTTTGAGTATTACTCGAATATTAGTACTTACCTTCGGTATATCGGGGTAATTAAACGTAAACATTAACACACTAAATAAAAGAATATTTTAGTCTAAATTATTTATTTCTTATGTGATTTGTACAAATTACATGGTATAGTAACAAACCTTATATTACTTAAATTTAAATTTTAGTGAAGTACTAAACTTTAATTATAAAATGTTGTCACCTTGTCTCATAGACAAGGTTACAAGTTTATTTCCTAAACTTGAAGCAAGAGGACGCGTTTGCTTCAAATTTAGTATGTTATTACTAAAACATTAAAAAAAAACCCTAATATAAAATTTTAGCAAAGTTAGCCGTGAGGTATAATGCAATAAAAATAATTTCAAACCACCCTTAACACTAATTATCTCTTAATTTAATAAAATTAAAATTTCTTAAATAATACATTTATTAACGGGAATAAAATTGTTATGCAAATAATATTTAATAGTAAGACGAGTAAAAAAATATAGATAACGTAATAACCTATATTCTAATCACTTTGTGCAATTCTGAACATAATTAAATTTAATTTTATAACTATAATACGCAATAGAATAATATTAAATTCTAAAATAACATTTTCTATAAGCTATAACCAATATTATAATATAAAGCTAGCTATAATAATAATACTTTCTATAACCGTTATGCTATATAAAATGTTCCATAATTCATCAATCCCATTACAATATTACAAGTAACAAGAAGTGACCACTGTTGTCCCCATTCATCCAACTTTCCTAGTAAACATAACCAGTTGTTTGCGTTTCGAGTAATACAACGATAACAGGTCGGACAACCGATTGGAAAATCATCCAATTTTTTTTTGCAAAATAACGTATGGGGCCCGACGAAACTACAAATAATATCACGCTTGATAATAGAGAGTTTCAGTAAAAACACCGCATTCCAACACCACCTTAACGATCGCTAGAAATTCCAAATTAAATAAATCAAATAAAAAAGTTACCGAAACCTTATCAACTATAAACAAAATTGAACAACCTTTCTGAACTTAATTAATAAACCTAACAATTAATTGATCTTATGATCTTACGTAATATCGCTAGTGATTAAATAATGTAATGAACAAGGAGACACTGATTAGAAACGCGGATACAAATATAGTCGCCGCATCATTTTCGTCTATCCATTCATATACACTATCTATGTGGTCATTATCCCAGTTCAAGTTCTCTCGCACTAGATTGGCCGCCCTTTCTGCTGCTTCTTCGGAATCATTCAAATTACTGTTTCTTGACTCGACCCAGTTGATGAACTGAAATTGAATAATTTAATCAGAAAATTGCAAACTTTAATATTATTGCTTTTATCGAATAGTTATCTGTAATAGTGTTCTCAAAAAATCAATTTCTCTTTAATGTAAAGAATCAACAACATATAAATGATCACACAACAGAAAGTATTAGAGAGGTATATAAATTGAAAGTTTATAGTTACAATTTAAAAAAAAAATTAAGGGTTAAAATATTATGTATATTTTTTTAATTAGTTTATTTGTATTATGTCTCCATTTTGTAATAATACTTACATCTGTAGCTAGACCAGCATCTGCCATATTATCAGCTAGCGCAAAAATAACCTCTTCGAGTTTTTCAGGGCCGCCATACCTAAGAATATCATTGCGATTAAGGTTATCTATTTATTTTTCAATTTGTAATATGTTCAATAGTTTTAATATTGTAGTATGGGAAATAAATCACTTATTTTATTATATTGTTTGACAAACATTCCTCAGTTTACTGATATATAT
>DWHO01002503.1:0-13240 GCA_018247575.1 Eurytides lysithous rurik
GCCATGCCTTTAGCACCGGCTAATTTTCAATGATTTGCGCCAGAAATACAAATCAATTATTCCTTTTTCGAAGTGATTTGCTTCATTATTATTATTATTATTAAAAAAACAGAAAAAAAAAGCGTAACAATTTTACAGCCTGGAGCATTTTTAGAAAAAAAAAAAGATCTAAGAGAAAAGAATTATAAAGTAATACATATAACGAAAGAGAAAAGATACAATCTTAAGAATTGGCAAAGACAATCGTAATAAAGACATTTTATCTAAAAACGGTTTATGGTTAAACCTATTTATTAACAAAGTAAAGAAATAAATGTTCAAAGCACACTCGAAAAATTCATTTGTAACAAAAACCATCTAACAACGTTCTAGAAAAACATAAAGCATCCTTCACGTCGCTCCAATGAACATACTCTTCTCCGTTCACACTATTTGCTTTTCCTTTTGATAGTACGCCCGAAGAGATTTTAACTATGTATTAGATATTTGAAGAGCAAGAAATATTTTTCGATATATTTTAAGTCGGAATACGCTCCGCCTTGTGGGGGCGAGGATATTCCTCGTATTCCTTTGTTGGAATCGCCGTGCGCGCGACCGGCTCTTTGTTATTTATTATTCGTGCGATATACGAAATATTCTAAGTTAACAGCCGTATCCCAATATACATGTTTCCGAAACAATGTAACCGGCTCTTTAATGAACATGAACGAGAAACGTTTAGAAAGGAAACGCACGAGAGATTTCAATACTCCGCGCTATCGTGCGGCCCTGGTATGTTGTTTGTTTTAGAGTGAATAAGAAAAAAGAACACTCGGCCCCAACTAGGCAAGCAATTGAATGGCCGAATCCGTCTATTGACATTGTAATCTAAGCTTGGCGAGACGGTGAGTCGGGGACGGGGAGCGAGGGAGCCGGCCAGCTGGCTTTCCGAGAACCGACCTTACAGCGATGAGTCGAGGCAGCGCTTTCACAAATTCAACGAGCACAATACACACAATGGCGTGTAAGAGATACCGGAAACTATAATCAACATGGGCTTATTTTTAAACGTACAATGGTAATATCCTTTGCTTCATCTATGTAATCCCTGCCAACTGATATAGCTCATCGAACAAATAACCCCAACGTTTAAAGTTCAATGTTTGCAATCGCGTATTAACATCAACTTTTAGCGCAGTGCAAGAGATTCAAGTGACATGATAAGTTGGTTCCTCATCTATTTTATTTACTGGTATTATATTTGTTTAAGCTGGGCATGTGTTTACGATTCTGTAAAATTAATAAAAGTAGTAATCTCAGAAAGGAAACGACAAAAGTTTATTCGAGTAAAATTATTTATTAAGTAGACTGCATGTTAAAAAAAAAATTAACCATTTAATGGCTAAGTATAATTTGAACTCAAAAACTTTAAGAAAAATCGTCTTCATAAATTTAGCAAACATTTAAATAGAGTGTAGTTATAAGTCCTGTTTATACAAATGGTGTAAAAACAAATAAAATGTAGGTAAAAAGAAATTGACATGTGGCCTTTAAGCCGGCAACGACTGTTAATCACTAGGGTGACAGCAATTTGTAGTGTATAACCACAACTGCAACACGACACTACCCGATCGGCCCACTCCCCGGCTGATTGATGGCGCGGTGTCAATTTTGCATTATCACGACGGATGCCTCTATAACATTTACATTAATTTGTGAGGAACATTTAAATTACAAAACGCGTTTTTTCTATCAGAGGCCATTCCATTCAGTGTTTATTTTTTAATCCTACAAAAATAATAATTTTTCATGAGTATAATTTATGCATTTTTGGTTGTTATGCGAGGTTGACTCATTACGATATATTTTAATCTCCTGTTTAATCGGTAAGCTGTTATAACATTAGCTCTTTATCGAATATTAATTAAGCAATCCGAGGTTTTATCAAGATTAAACTATTTATATACAGTATTATTTTTATAGATTAAGTATCGATACGATACATCGTTAAACTAGATTCGAGATAATAAAAACATGTTTAATGTATTGAAATTAATTAATTAATTTGTCTAATACAATAATAACATTTTATCCATTTTTTTGTGATCTGTAAAATGCAAAGAAGTCCAACACTTCTGCAATAAGAAAAAGCCTAAAAATTACTTTCTTCTGATATTTCTATTATTTAAAAACTAGGAAAAGTACCCTATTTATAACTTATTTAATAGAACACGACTATGTATATAAATTATGGTTTGCTGAGCGAGTGTTCATATCATCAATATATAATAACATATATATATATATATATATATATCAATATAAATTGATATATATTATATTGATATATAATATATATCAATATATTAAATACATTACAATCAATAAAAAAAAATCAGTGAATTTTAGTCCACTCTAAAAGTTAGGTTCGCTTATATACTTTCATTGTAATATCCGAATGTTTGTATTATGCCGTATACAATGAACTACAAAAAGAAATTGCTAAAAGTCAATAATGCACAATTAAACAATACAGAACCGATGAAGTTAACGCGAAAATTGAACCGAGAAATGATGACAGCGTCAATATAGTAGAGCTCGATATTGCATTGCGAGGCGCGAAAACCACTGTTAGTGGGAAACGGGGCGTGCGACGAATTATGAACGGCACGAACAATTTGGACAATAGAGCGGAACCCTCTTCATTGCCCCCTCCGTACGAAGTATCCAATCTTAACGCTCAACACATTTATTACACTCGAAAAGCGAAGATTTATAAATTCCCCAAAGCGATAAAGACAAATCGTTTCACATTTCTCATATTGATGTTTTCAAAGCTTTTTAGCATTGAATGTCGCCGACATGTGTGCATGTTAAAAGCGAGTGTACATATATTTACATTCCTCTAAACCAGCGGTCGGGGAACTTTTTTAATCGTTACCCCAAAATATTTTTGTGTAAGTTGATATTACCCCATGACGAAGAGCAAAAACAAAAGAACAATTATACGTAGTTTGTACAAATATTTGCGCTGGGTGGGAATCGAACCTACGCCCCCGAAACCATTGTGGTTTCATAGTACCATTGTCTTCTATTTGTGTAAAACCGTAATTAAGGAATTCGTCTTGGCAAATTCAAATTTTTACCCCATTTGGGGTAATTTACCCCGGTTCCCCTACCACTGCTCTAAACTGTTAATAAGTATGTCTTTATTCTTAAAAAGGCTATGAAAGTACCTTTTTTGTTTATTAGATTTCGATTCGCAAATTCTAATTTCAAATTGGAAAACGAAAATACGGAATAATATTTTATTTTTGTACGGTACACGTGACAGGCTTACTGCCTGTCATATTTTGGAAATAAGCTCGTTAAAATGAAAATTTTACTAAGGTGACAGATGCAAAGGTTTTTACTTTTAGTTTTATACCGTAACGTACTTCTATAGCGTATTCGACTTTAGAAGTCAAATGTTAATATAATTGTTTTTTTTAATTGTTAAAAATTAATTAACGTATGATTATTATCGTCAAGGCACTTGCCGTTTGCGTGTCATTCATACATTAGAAGCAAAAACAATAAATAAAATTCATAACTAGTCATTGTTACCGCGAACGCATAAAAATAATAACATCTCACGCTATTCAACTCCAAAAGGTAGGCAGGCAAAGGTAACCAGGGCTATGTCTATATCGTCCAGCTTATTAAATTTCGAACATTGACTTAGTAAGTAGCACGGCGTGTCAACGCCGAACAAGTGTCGGCGTGTCGCATTTCAATACGCTTCCACGGGGTCCTATTATGTAAAGGCATAACCGAATCTCGTATTCAAGTTACATTACAATATATCCGGCGCGTTACCCTCATATCGTAAGCCGGGCTGACGACACCGATGTAGGGACTACGTAAAGTCCCGGCGAAGCACGCTCGCCTACGAACGCGTTTGATCTTCCCTCTCATACGATATTTATATTTTTTCGCCGCCGACGCGGAATCCATTTAGGGCGGAATGAAATATGAGAGCGTGTTCGTGCTTTAGCGGGCTCCCTCCGAAAGGCACCCTACCATACCCGATCGGGACGTAAATAATCGGGCATTCCACTAAACTTACACCCGATTTACGAAAGCCTAATCAACGCGAAAATTCACTAACAGCTGTTAAATGTCGGTTTGGAAAATGCCGTCAACGACTTTAATTAGATTACAGTTAACAGCAATACGTACGATACAACAAATGGACTATAAATTTAAAGTTTAAAATCATTTGAAAGAAAAAACTTGACAACAGTATTTTTGCGAAATGTAATGAAAATGATAATAGAAATGGGACACTTTTTCCTTAATAAATTTTTAAAATTCTTAATTTAAAAGTTTGCAATTGTATTTGTTCCGATTTTCTTTTATTTGATTGATTAGCCTTTTTTGTTTGTGACAGTGACGTATGCCGTTCGTGTCGTGAGAAAGCACCACGTCTTTTAAACTGGTTATTACCGGAAACCTGAGTGCCTAATGCCTCGAGTCTATTATTACGTCTTGTGCCAACATTAACATAATACTCCTTGCTGCCGAAACCAACCGCCTTTGTTCACAGCTCTCACGAATTTTCATATGTGAAACATGCAATATAATTGATCTTTACTAGTAACTTGATCTACGATATGTGACTAAGATTTTTTATTTTAAATTTAGTTTTTCAGAAAGAGATTTAAATAATATAATTGGCAGGGATTTTAGAATTTGGAAAATCGAACATGAGTTACGGCTAATAAAATAGTTTGTCTACTAAAGCTCAATGTTTTATTTTTATATATCACACCATACCAAAACAAAAGCCGCGACGAAAATTTGTTTTTCCGATTTTTAATCAAGTTTTACGATTTCAAATTTGGCCGACCACGAGGCTTGGGGTTTAAACGAGTTTGTTTGTGAAACGTTTAAAGGCACTCTTGTGGACGGAGAAGCGGACCATAAACGGCGGTTTTGAAGAGGTTTTTTTCGGTTTCGTTTTAAGTTCGCTGCAGCAGCCGCGAGTCCTAATTCTTAATTGGCCAAAATCAGAAGCCTTTAAATATGCAAAGATGTGTATCGATCGGAACCCATTAATGCCTGCTTTAAATATAATATACCTACCTAAAAACGTTTAAAAACAGTTCAACATTTAAATCTGATGACTTATATATATTTGCATGAACTACAGCTTTTGTTACGGATATAGGTGTATGTCCATGTGAAATTTAGGTACATACAACGTACATACGCTTACAATAAAATGTATTCATTTAAAAATGCCAATATTTATTTTCAAATATTGGCATTATTAAATAGTTTATTTGGCGTGTGAGATAGTGACGAGTACTATTTCTAATTTAATGAACGACGGTAATTGCCACAAACACTATAAACACGCTTCTAGACGGCACAATATTTATAGACGCAATATAAAATTCATTAATTCGAAATATAAATCGATATCAGCGATCATTAACTGAGCGAAACATTGCATAAAAAAGCGCGATTGCCCGATAAGCGGCCGTATATGAATATCAGGTGCGCCCACGCGCACCGACCGACGGAACGACATTATTAAGCCAAATCGTTCTCTTTAGTTTTATGCTCGCCTCGTACCGACCTAATAGATGCGATGGCGGCGCGGAGATAACGCTCGTAAAATATGTTTATCTCTCTACGCGGAGATAAAATAAAATAAGAAATACTCCTTGTGTCTGATATACACTTCTGAACCTTGATGTTCTTTTCTATTTCAATATAGATTAGATAAAGCAACCTTACAAAGGGTTCGGGTTATTGTTATCTCGCTTTTTATGTTTACAGCAGCGTAAACGATAAGTATTGGGTTGGGCTATTACTATTATTTATACAAAGCGTGTTGTTGGATCGTTATTTACTATTACTACCGACTGTCGGTACATATCGCACCGATGCATTATTTATAAAAGATTCTTGACGCTCGATGCAAGCTATTTCTGATGTTACTTACTAATGGTAGAAAGTCGGCGAATACGGCGGACTCACAGAGGAGAGCTCCGGTCCCGATTGATTACGTTAGTAGACGAGCTCATTGTGAGTCCATCACGCGCCAGAAAGAGGGCAATAATTGCCGGCACTCGGGGCACGATGCGAACAAAAGTAATTTGTGTACGCACGACGTGGCACAGTACGTGCGCGGTTTCGTAGGTGTCTATTAGCGTTCGCCGGTTAGTTGCGACACGTAGGTGAGGTACGCGGCGGAGCCCGTGGCCCGAGTCACGACCCTCCGAGGTCACTCGATAGCTAATCTCGAATTCTATACGCTCGCGACACGTGTCCCCGCGCACTCAATCCCGCCCCAATAAATTAATCGCTAACGGAGAAACGAAACGTCCAATTACACGAAGCTAAAAGATAAGTGGTAGTAGTTTCGATCACGTTACGAGCATTGCCACTCTTAGTTGGAAACAAAGTCGCATTTGGACGTAATCCAAGCGTCACTTACACAGATTTAGTCGGTACGCGGCGGGTACGAATTGAGCCTGGAAGAATAGAACGTCCACGTCGTCTATTCGATTTATTCTATGGTGTATACATACTATGACGTATATGGGCATATACGTATGACGAACATTTAAAATCATAAATTTTGTGGCGAGTAAAAATAGATTGGTACTGTCTATGGAATACATAGTCGTATGTCCTTATGACACACCGTCATGCTATGCAAGTGTATAATAATTACGTTTCACCTGGTAAATTTGTTGTTCATAACATGAGTTAACAATATACATTGTGACAGTGATAATCACTAAACATTAGGTGAACCGTGTACCATCTTAAAACATCACAGTAGCAGTTTAGCTGCAGCGGGAGCGTAAAATCCGTTGGATTAGCTCGGTCCGCTTGTCATTTGCATGTTCGACGTCGTCCATGACAGACGTTGAAAGCAATAAAGTAATGGGACGTTAGATTAATCAATTAATCGTACACCGGTTTCGTCGACGTGTCCAAATGTCATTGGCGACGATCCAGAAACACGCCAGTCATAATCGCGAAAAGCCGGAGACAAATTCGTTGGCGCTATACATTATCTGCAACGGACCCGAACAGTAATAAGACGTATAGTTGTCTTCCAGCCTCTATTCAGACCAACTCAGAGAATAACTATTCCGTATGATGTTTTAAATTCTTTCCTTACAATGCATTCAAAACTCATCGCATTACACTCCCGACACTTCGCGAATGAGGGTCTACGAGCTAGGTAAATAAGACGTCTACCGTCGTGACTAGCCATTGTAGTTTTGTTTGTGCGATTAAAAGTGTATGTCTATGTGTATTACGTTTTTTCGCGTCAGTGTAGATTTTGTTTTTAGGTAGTTTAAACCGTATTTTAAGGGTCAATATTAAACAAAGCATATTTTCATGCTCATGATTTGCTATTTAAGAACGGCTATCCAACGAATACATTCCCAGATTTATATAATAAGTAAGGTTCACTGCAGTCCGGAAGTGCGAGGTACGCATCCGTTGTATCCATTTTGTATTCGTATATACAAAAGCGTTCTGAAATAATCATAACAATAATATAACGTATAAATACATAATTAATTAATAATATAATTTTGAACGCTGTATATTTATTTAATTTTGTTATTTAAAAAAAAAATCATGTAGAGAAATATCATCCGTTACGTACCATAATACTTGTTTTAGTTATTATTACGTAATACACATATATCAATAGACCGTTCATACGTTCGTAATTAATTATTCTATAACGCTTCAGGTCCCTTCAATTATTACATCGAATACAATCTTTTATACGCCGAATATTCTAGAATACGTAAAGGGGAATAACGGCGGAATAAATGCACCGCAATTGTTTTTGATAGAAACGATTTCAGCGGTAACCCATTATTCGGAGAGACAAATGCTTCGTCGATCCGTCCGTTGACATCACGACATTCCCTCATTAAAATGTCCCCGGGCGGCCGTCCCTCGCCGCGATCCGATACGATAATCGATTTTATTGCAGGATCGCCATAAAATAAACGACAAGCTCGCCCGTTGTTTCGTTAAGTCGGGTTACGTTATACTTATTTAATCACTAGCTGCTGTTTGCGGCTCTACTCGCTTCGATATGCATTTTGTCGTGTTGTTTATACAAAACGTAATTATGTCTTTTACTAAACTAAATGACAAGTACAGCAAGTCGTACGCGTATGGTACGCAAACACGCGTAGGACACCTGTGTTGTGGAAAATTAGTCTATAGAAACACAATAGGAAAATAAACGTTTTTAAAACATAACACAATATATAAACTAGTATATATCCTAATTCGTTTGATTAACAATTTAAGCAGATCAACAAAATGTCAACAACATGCAAGGCTCCTATACTAATCTTCCATCTCAATAACACTAATCAATCGTAAGGTTACAATGTCAACAACATGAGATCACTTCAAAGTCGTATTAAAACAAAAACAAATCGTATCGATAAGTTACATTATTATCTGAAATAAAAGTCACTTTGAAAGATATATATTTTTAAATGCTTCACACGAAAAAACAAACCTTACATCGCCTCTTGCGTGTTTCAACAGCCGTGAACATTTCTCCGCGTCGAAAAAGCGCCTCTAATTTCTTGGCAACCGAGCCGGTGTCATAAAAGCGGAACAAATTGACGGCGAAACCGTTCGTCCAGATTCCGTACGGCACGCAAATAACTTTCCATATTCTTTACTTTGTTTATATTTAAAAGAGAGGGGAGATGTTATTACACGATTGTCCAAAGAATTATGTTTTATTAAATAAAACAAATTTATGATTATATCCCGTTTTAATTAACTTTTTTCACGGTGTTTCGAACGAATACGAGCGTCAGTTGTGCCACCATATAAGGAAAAACGAAAACTTATGCTAATAAACACAGATGTAGGTAAAAATGTCTTTGAAAACGACGATAAACACTTTTAAGTTACATTTTATTTTATTATTATAATTGCATTAAAAAAAATTATGTTGTTAATTTAGCAGAATAACAAAATATAAATAATAATACTTAGTATTAACAATAAGAATATAACAATTTTTAAGCTCATGACTAATTAAGGAAAAAAAAGTTAATTCTTCAAGCGGTGTTGTGTTAATAAATTGCATTTACACTGAAGTATGGAATGGTAGGAATTTAATACTTTGTAATTTCTAAATAATTCCTCTGAGTGTGGCTGTACAAAAATGAGGTTTTGATTATACCTAAGTAAAATAAAATACGCAAATTGATTTTAGGAGACTATGTTAGATGTATAAATGAAACATTAATGTTCGCCAATTTTATTAATTTACTTGTTGATAGTTGAACAGAACACGTGGTATTTCCATATCTACCAAACTTGTATTGTTATGACACGAAAAAAATATAAAAGACAAAAAAGATTTAACAAAGTCAACTTAAACAAAAGAAACACGTACTTATTGGCTATATCCATTAGTTTGTATAGAGATAATCGTTCGAAGTCATTAAGATAGCCAGTCAAGTGATTTAAACCGACAATCGACATTATCTGTGCTAGAAACAAATTGCGTTCCCGCCATGATGATTAAGCATTCTCTGTGAACGGCTTCGCAACACAATTATTTATTCAGTGTGTACAATATCCTCGATTCGAATCTTGAACCGTTACCATACAATTATAACTGCCACTGAAAGTTAAGTCGTGTTGCGCGAAATAAGCCCGTTCGGAAGTTAACATTGTTACGTGACACTAATTTGCAAACAGGCCGCAGTCAAAAGCGCGCCAATAGAATTAAAATACCATTACGCCGATACAAAGTTGATTGAGTCGGGGGCGAGGGCTGGCTCGGTTAACGTCTGTGCCTCCGTTCGCCCTCAATACCGGCGTCGAGTGCTTTTCAATTTTTTTTTCTAATTAAAAACCCACTTCGACTAAAATGACTGAGGCAAAACAAATTAAAAAAAGAAATGAATGTAATATTGTTTTATTATCTAATCTCTTTATTAAGAATAAATATATACTTGATAACTTACTAGGAGTTCATAATTAATGAGCGGTGAAATAATAAGTGTCAATGTTGCTTACTTGCGAGCAATTATACAACTCGTAAAGAAGTTACAAGCGAATAAAAGTGAAAACGTCTCGTCCAACGAATTTCCCCCAAATTCAGCAGCGGCAAAAATCGGTGGATACAAGATGGTAACATCGGCGGTCGACGCTAGTATGGCCGCCGCGCGCTCGCTCGGGCTCTTGTAATTTGATTTGGAGTGGCGCGGGGGACGAAGGGAACGCGCTGGGATCGATACGCTGAGGGGCGCGGGAAGGGGGAGCGTTGTCAAGGCAACCGAAGCTCCGCGCGCTTCCAGATTTCGTCGCTGCGTCCCTAGTAAATTAAACAAAGAGGATAGCCCGATATCATTTTCAGGTGCTCCCGGTGCTTTAATGGAGCTGATTTATGTAATGATAATGTCCCGGACGCCAGTTATCCGCGTCTACTTATCGTTTCGAGGACGAAAGGGCCTCTTAAACAATCAAACTCCAAATGAATTGAATTGTTGTGCATGTAATCATGTTTATAGGATAATCTGATAGTAACAGCCTGCTACTTATTTTTTTATATTAAATATATTAAAGAAAAAAATAATAAAACGATTTCAACAACCGAACAGAACATTTACAGTTGAACGAATAAAAAGTGATTGAGTACCGAAAGTTGATTGGAAATAGCGATAAATTCGCTTTTTATACAGTTTCTTACGTACATTTGCACGCAAATGTGTTCGTGAGCATAATTCATATCCAACTTGTGTATTCGTATTCGGCTTTGATAAAATTCAATAACGTCACATCGACATTTGGAACGAAATGGACGCAATTTATGGACATATATGGTCTTATTCGGAGACTCGCGAGATTGAAATTGAACTGCGACGTTGGATTTAATGAAATTCTTTTAGAAATAACACTGAATAGTTCTTGCCTCGCTTTGATGGAGAGAGCTTCGAAATTTTCAAGTCGATTTAAATCGCTGACGGTGGCAGAAGTGCTCTGCGGTCGTGCTGCGGTTTTAGAGGAATTAATATTGAATGCAAATATTGTTTGCGCGATTCCGCTGTCAGTCATTATTACGCAACCACCAACAGATAATATCTATATAATTGGCCAGAATATAAATAGCATTTTATTTTTAAATAAAAACACATTGTATATTCATCATATGTGTATTTTTTAATTCGCTAAGGCCAATATCACTAGAATGATATTAAAATTTCATTTTGTGAAGCCTGAACATTATTAGGATCGTTTCCGGTGATTGCATAATGTAACGCGTTTCCAATGTCTAAAACTTGTTGCTTAGTATTCATATTGAATGTTTACAGCTATTAGGGAAGAGATTTTCTTACCTGCACTCGATAAAACTCTTAGCAATGGCCGTCACAGACAAATTAAAATGTATTCCAATAGCAACGTTAAAATAACTACGTATTAAATATTTGTCACCATTTAATATTACTTTTAATTTTATGATGCCATTTTGATTAAACTGCTTTTGCATGTTATGCCATATAAATAGTGTTTTTTGTCATTAACTCAGGTTAAAGCAAATTAAGTCCCTGGATACAAAAATACGTTGTAATAAATAAACGATAAATCTTTCTTAGATCTTTTACACTTCCAAAAAATGCCGAATTAAAATTGTAGTCGTAACTATGAAGCAAAAACATATAACATATATTGAATCGGTATATTGACTTAACAATTTAAGTTGTATATAGCGGAGTTTGAAAATAAGCAAACAATAAGGAATCAAATCCCTTGAAATGTTTCTATGTCTTTCAGAATTTACTGAATAGTAACCATACATTAACAACAAATTCGCTTAAACTGTGGGTGCACCCTAATATACACATGAACAGGAATTTATTACTTTAATACGCCGTACGACGACATGCAGATAGTCAATCCTAAGACCAAAACTTTTATAGGTCACAAAACATATTTCAAACTTGCAAAAGAGAAGTTGAAGTTCTCAGCAATCTCACTTCAAGATTCTCCTCCCTCCCGTGGCATTCGCCAAGTGCCAATTTTATTCTTCCCATGTCGACTAAGTCTCTTTTCAAAGAATTTAACAATACTCGACTCGCATTCTTACTCATGTTATTATTATATACGAGACTAGATTTTTTTCTATTAGTAGTTCCGCTCCAATGTTAATCTATTCAATATGGTGGCAGTTGAGTGTACAGATAAGCAATAATCTTTTTTGTATCAATCGCTACGTGGGGATGTATTAGAATGGGGGCATTGATATATGATACCGATGGCTTATTAAATAAATCAACTGCTATTGTATTAAATGAACGAACATTCAAATAGACTTTTTGCAGATTAAAAATTTGCTTAATTATTGTATATTGTAACGTTTTTTCATGCTAGCAGTCCGACTATGTTCGAATTTTCTTATATAAGTCTTACGTGTTTCAAAGTAATAATTAAAGACATTTGTCTAACGGAGATATCTTGTTAAACAGCGAGCCATTAAGAGATGACGTTACGAGAGTCGTACACAATTGAATATGGTTGATTGTTCGCGCGGTAATAACACTAATTAAAAATATTAATAAACAGATGACGACGATGTCTCTTTACATGAGGTAATACGCTCAAGTAAAAAATTGTACATTTGTCTCTCATCTTTGATAATCTATTTAAGACAACATATTTGTAAGATTGTATTTAAGTACCCTGATCCTATGGCCGCCATCTTGACGTGCTTCGCTGTTAAACCATAAACAACAAAGGAAAAAGAAAGCAGCTCCGAGTCGAATGTCAGTTAAATCGGTATTAATAAAATCGATCAACGATTTTATATTAACTACTCAGCAAGTGAAAAATACATTATAGTATATTACGTCGTAAAAAAAATATTGATAAGGGCACAAAAATGTATATTCCAAACGACTTTAACAGTTGAATTCGTAATGACCACGGTCGACGGAACTTTATACGTTTTATACGTTGCCGTACGCAAGCTGCAGTTCTCATGAAATATGTAAAATATTTATAAACACGCGCTCCCACTTTGTATGGCCGCTGCCGCTTGTGACAAATCATTCATACGAATGCGGACGGAGTGCACGGCGTGTTCTCTTCTGAGAGTCGGTAGTTTTATTTAGTAAGTTAAAATTTTGACACAACACGCATGTCCTCATGCGTGACCCCGCAGGACGTGGGGTCTATCCAATTCGTGGAA
>DWHO01002504.1:0-13238 GCA_018247575.1 Eurytides lysithous rurik
TATAATATATCCTGCGCACTTGGCTGATCTCTCGTAGATCGGCCGCCGTGGCCGGATTCGGTCGGGAGGACATTATCTAAAGTATCAAAAGTACGTAGCACTCACGGCATGTTCCGTTGTACAGCACTTGCAGTTCGTTCTCCTGGATGTTGGACTGGCAGGCATGCATGCGCATCTTGCATTCGCTCCCGTAGGTGTTGTGGTCAGAGGCGCATACCGGAGCGAGGGTCGCGTCACACACAGGGCAAGCGCATTGAGCGGCGCCGTTGCGAGAAACGCACGCGCCACCCCAAGGACAGTTAGCGCGGGCGCAAGGATTTTCTATGCCTATACACGAACGGTAAAAATTTCGGGTCAGCTTTTTCAGTAGACAAGACGAGCAAGTAACGCAACCTGCCCGTAACAGCACAGTACCTGATTGAATCTGCCTGGTACTTATCCAGCAACATTGTTTCAAGTCAAAACACAGTACTGCCTAAACATTATTGTTTGGGGATCGAATAATGACAATACAATGGTTCCACCCCAGGCGGACTCGGCAAAAGGCTATCAGTTGATTTTCTTATTGACTGTATAGTGACTTTTACATGGCTTTAATGTGGCATGAATATCAATAAGTTTTCCCAAGATTCCAATTCCTATATTCACTGCCAGACAAATATAAGTGAAACAATCGATTATTGGAACCCCGTTTTACGGGTTGTCCTTTTATCGTAACATCGCCAATATTCTCTACAAACATTTACTCTGGTCCTCTCATAATGTTATCTTTTTCCTCAGTCTCATCGCTTTTCACATTTCTATATCTCATAACTGCAGATATAAGGTAGGTGACTTAAGATTCACTTTATAGTTTTTATGCCTAGTTTAGTTTCGTGAATAGTGATTACTTACCGCAGGGCCCCATATAAGCTAGACGAATGTCCCTGTTGTCCAAGCAAGATGAACGATCCAGTAAGCACGGATTGTCGTAAGTGCGACCGTCCGTACCACATACTGGTTGAACGAAATCTTCGCATTCGGGGCCACACGCACATACGGCCACTCCGCGCGCGTCCAGAGAACACCGTTCCCGTACCCCGCATTTTACCGTCTCACAAGGATGTTGAGCTATCGAAAATAAAGATCATTAACGGGGATATCCCGTGGCCTCATGACCTTAAGTTGGGCAAAGTAAACTTTAATCCATGGTTGACATAGATATCCCTGTAGATACACATATTTCACAAATAATTATCAATCACTTAAATATACAACACCTATAGGAGAATGTACAAAAATTTATAATTAATCTCGTCATCGACTAGTTTAAAAATTTTAAAATAACCATTATAGCTTTCGCAACATTTTTATTTTTTAATTTATGTACCAACGATATTTTGCAATTACTTAAATGCAAGCGCTCCTGCTGTAATGGATTTATGGGGGAAAGTTTACGGATAAAATATGATACGACAACTCTCCGGATGATAAGTTAATAACACTACAAAATTGAATTATTTCGCTCCTGTCGCAATTCCTGAGAGAGGCGACGCTTCGATGCCCGTGTCCAATTACTTTATTTAGAACAAAATATCTCTCGGCGCGCATGTCGATAACGGTGTATTTTATAGTTTCGAAAAAGTGTACGCATTCGAAATTCACTAAACGATTTGTCACCTAGTCACTTTTATTTTAAATAATTGAGTTGTAACATATAACTGATATTTATGACTTAGCGGTATACGGACTTATAATTGCATGTCCCCGAAGAAAAATAATAGGGAATGACAATGCTCATTGTGTCTTATGATTGGAGAAAAATAATCATTGTTAAAAATCTTCATCATTTCATCCTTTTTTAAGGGATAAGAACTCAACTTGTGATAAACAAAATTTTACATTTAAACCTTTAAGGTCGACTTGTGACAAGTAAAATAAGGTACAACACTTTAGTTTCAACTTATACTTCAGCGTGAACAATTTTAAATATATGGTGGAGGTTACTCCTAACTACAACTACAGCTTAGTAGGATACATCATTACTCTGTTACTTTATTGGAATATCAATTTTCATTTTTTTTAATAAAATAAGCAAGAGCACGTCACGTGCCTTATAGAACGCTGAACGCTGCTTGTGTCTTCATTGCGCTTGTCACCTATATATATACAAGATGTGCGGTCACATTGACCAGTTATTACATCATTACCCATCTAACTGAAACACAGTAGTGCTTATAGATTACGGAATGTGGATATCTCGGGCGAACTCCGCAATTATGCTTCTACTTCTGAAAGGAAGTTTTGATAAGGAAAACGGGGCCCTATGTCTTTTTTCTACGCTAAATCTGAATTTTTAAACGTTTTCATTTACCCTGTGACTCTCTTAGAGTCTAAGTGAGTGTTTGATATATTTACCAGAAGCGCATTCGCCTCTATAAGCTATAGAGAGCTGCTGACGCGTCCGACACGCCTCGCGTCGCAGCACGCATTCGCTCGCGTAGTCCTTGTAATCCGAACCGCAAACGGCAGCACCAGGCCTGGCGACCAGGTCACATGGCGGGCCACAACGGCATACCGGCCCCCTTGAGTCGTTCAGTTGGCAAACGCCCCCGTCCGCGCACTCGTGGTCGGCGCAAGGATCTGCATGACACGATCCATAATAATGTCACCATGATACGTACACGTGTCTAGAAATAGTAAATATGTATACAACCTGAAACCGTAGAGTCGATGAGTCAAAAATTAAAGCAAAATTACTTATTTCTAAATTTATAATTACGATATCAGGGGCAACCCTACAATAAATCATATCACATAACTTAAACTATCGTCCCTTTTTTTAACTTAAGAAATGAAACTTAACTCTGATTTACAATGTGCTATTCTACCATACCGAATGTTACTTTACGAACATCTCAAAATATGAAAATGATAAAGTTATATATACATATGATACATCATCTGACATATACATATACAGATGATATTCGATCGGCATTCGATTAATTTTTTTTTTATTAAATATAACCAGCTACCAGATGACCGTTTGGCGCAGATGCTAAGATATTGGCTTCGGCGTCGCAAGTCGTAGATTCAATTCCCGACCGGGGCAAATATTTGTATGGAGATATTTATTACGGATCTGGATGTTTGTCCACGAAAAATTTATGTATACAAAACGCCTATAGAACTTAAGATATTTCTATCTTACAATAGGGGCAGCGTTTTATTATTTTAATTAAAAAAAATAAGCTACAGAGGAGGTGCGTAGCATTCTAGCACGCAAGCATGTAAACTCGTTAAACACCAACCTAGTCTTCAATAAACATATTCACTTAAGTTCAATAAAAATATAAATAAAATCTATTTACATCTTCGTTTAACGAGATCACATTATAGGAATGTACTAGAAATTGTACTTTAAAGTCAACCTGCAAGTATAAGCAGCTCATGAAGTCTCTAACTTCGCGTAACTGCCACAGCTTTATTGCAATACCCGAGGCCAAGGACTTAGCATGCCTTACGAAATGGAATCGTTCACTTAATGCCACTAAAGCGGCCAACCATTCAGAAACAGAGCTGCACGCACGACAAAGCACACAGTGCCGTTCTATTTAATTTAATAACACGCCAAAAAGATTCTCAAACGATACCGAGAAACGAGACCCGCTTGGAGCGATCGCTAATATTAATTAACCCTTGCAACACGTCCTAATTAAATTATATTACTCATTTCAATACAAAATTACTCTCCGCTAAATTATCTCATTTCGTCGTATTATATTAATTCTCCTTCTGTGTGTTCATCTCCTTCATTTAAGGCCCAGAACACACTAGCAACAAACATCGCATGTGTATAAATGTTTTTAATACACCCCAACGTTATTTTCTTTCCTTCGTATATATAATATATAGGCTCACTAGCCTAATTTATCGCAACATATTTCGGGTTGAAAAAATACGTACACGCCATTCCATCCTTCGGTGTTTTATTCGCAAGAGATGCAAAATCCGAAATGAAAACAATTTAATATAAGCACAAAAGCAAGATGGTAAAGTAAACGGAGAATTTCACAAAGGAAGTTGAAATGTTCGGGCGTTCGGTCTTGCACAAATTTAGTTCGGATCGAATGTTCTGGGACAAGTTCTGTGAAAAGGGTACGGAGCCGCTCTTACGGGGTATATAAAACAGACTAGATTAAATTACATTTATAAAAGGGAAACAGGAAAAACTGATTTGTTTGAATGACGGACATACGTTCCGACACATACATAAAAAAAAACAAACTTACACAATATATGTAGTAAGTTTGTTTTTTTATCATCACAACTTAAAATCACAAACATTTAAAGTGACTATATGTGTATATCTATCCATCACTCATATATATTGTTTACAATTATAAGTATAAATAAAAAACTATCATTTACATAAATATGTTTCATGATTTTATTACGTATTAAAAAAAACTATTTTGTACAAAATAAATAACGAACTGATTAAATTACGTACGATTGCTCATGATAATATCTTTCCGAAAGCAATTTAAGTACATAGCTTCTTTTCTTGTACTTCCCAAATACGCTAGAAGATATTTAGAGTTTCATTATATTTTTAATTACTGCTTTCCCGGCGAGCATAAAAATGGAGATAAAAAAGGGAGCACCTTAACGCTTTCTTGAGCCTAAGCTACCGGGCGGTATTTCGGCACGGCCGCGTCATCTAATACGGACAAAATGAAATGTTGACCCTTTTTGTACTCCGCATCTATTATTAAGGAGCGACCTTCTTAACGAGTTCTATTCATGATCTCAAACTTGGGGTCCAACAATACACGGTCAAACGGTCGTTTTAATTAATTCCTATCATCATAAAGGCTTTTATTAAAATATTTGAGGGCCCCACTTCGTCTTATAGGGACAGAAACTTAGAATCATTCATTAAACAAAAATACATAAGTATACCGTGTTTAATGCATAAAAATTATATGACATTTGAAGCAAAATATTGCAGACAGCTTCTGTTTTGTAGTTATTAAATTTTATTATCAAGTTGAAATTAAAACGTTTTGAAATGCCATCATTTAATTTGTCGAGATGTTGCTGTCGCCAAAACATGATTAAATTTCACGGGAACGTAAACCGCAAACCGTCTCTAAACTCAATTATGAGGCAGTTTAATACGGATCGAATTTTTATCTGGGCAAAAATGATCATACTCACCGCATTTTCCGTGATATCTTATGGTAATATTTAGTTGATTGTCGCATGCGTGTTTGTCCAAGTGACATGCCGATGGGTACTCTCTTCCATCGGTGCCACAGACCGGCTTGCGTCTTTGACAACTGCGTGGGCATCGACACTCAGCCTGCCCGTAAGTGACCACACACCTGGCCCCCATAGGACAAGTGAGCGTGACGCAGGGGTCACCAACTTCTGGTGGCAAAGGGTTAGTATGAGAGGTGTACTGACAAAACTGCTCCACACTCCAAATATGAAAACAAAATTCATGATACATACAAAATGTATGCTTACTGTAATTTTACATCATTGAGTAACATGTATCCACTTCCCTTCTTAAAGTCGTATCGGGCCATTCAACGTGGAAATTACGACAGTAGCAATAAAACGTAAAGGAAAACAAAGGAATTCTAAAGGAAAAAAAGCTTTGGCAATTATCCTTTTGCCCATCGCACTGACCGCATTCGCCCTCGTGTTTGACGCGGAGATTGAGTCTTCGCTCGCACGCCTCTTTACGTAGGTAGCAGTGATTGCGGTAAGTCCGTCCCGCGGTAGAGCAGACCGGCATCGGGGCAGAGGGACAAGTCACCGGGCAAGCGCAGTGGGCTCGGCCGTCCCCCAAAGACACGCATTCCGCGCCCCACCGGCAGAACGTCTTCTCGCAGGCCTCTGCAACATAATCAACTCCGTCCGTCGGTCCGAGCATTTTCAGGACAAGAGCTCTACTTACATAGGTGGTCACCCCACACAATTGCATAGTTGTCGAGCGAAATTCTAATTTTTATCACGAGTATATTGTAAGAAATGAAAATCCTCAGGCAGCCCCGACTCAAATCATGTTTAAAATATGAAGAGCTAATCAACTTGCTACCTTGCTCTCTTGTAAAAGCTAAAAGTGTTTGAAAAGACGTGATTCCTCTCCGAACACCGAGGAATGACACAATTTCCAATTTTCTACCTGGGAGTACGCAGCCGTGACTAAATTATTAAGGAGGACTAAAATAAGATGCGAATACCCGCTTTGCTACCGCATTGTGTTAGAGCGGGCTTTAGGGATTACCGATCTCTATCGCCTAGTTAAAATTCTAAGCAGAGATTGCTGGGTGCGAAGTCACAAGGCGGCGGTTTAGTAAAGTTAATTTATATTTTCATCTTGATTCAAAGGTGGTAATTTGACGAAAGATAATTAATATACTTGTTTAGCCTTTTATACACTCTTATTTTTTTTACACATAATTTAATTTTAATTAAATTTAAAAGACTCGTTAAATAAAAAGACAGCCAAATTATTTTTTTTATTGAATTGGTCTTTACTTTTGTAGGGCCTTGATGTTAAGATTTTTTATCACATATATTATATACATCACATTCACATCACATATGAGATTTTTTCACAGTATTACATCTACTTCTCGCTTCAAAGCGAAGCAGCTTTGGAAAACGGCGAATTCCGTTAATATTTATTACATTTACCTTAACAGAAATAAGATCAAACGTCACGATTCTGCCGCAAACTCATATCCTCTACTTTTATATAAAGACCCTTGACGAATCCGCTTAACGGAAAGAAAACATTCGGAAATAACAATTTAGGAAGAAACAAAATGTTGGAATTCGAATCGCTGTAAAAGAAGCCCAAGGAAAATAGAACCCAGAGGGTAGATAAAATAACGGCGGATGCCTTATGAATGGAACAAAATTAGGATATTCACTGTGCCCCTTTTTTAGATAGGTACGCGCAAACTGCTTAAATTATCTATAAACATCTGTACATAAATTCGTAGTTATGCGGGTAAAAGGTACAAGGGGAGGCCTCTCCACGGAGCCCTCTCCACGCCACGTTTATTAAACTCAATAAAGCTTGCCAAGGATTTTATATAATATTGCTAAAATAAACCTGACAAACGCCAGTGCCGCTTCATAACCGTAGAAGTTAGGCGGCAATTCAGGGGACGTATGAATCATGCAACACACACTTCGTGTGTTATTATTCATATTCGAATAAAAGAAAATTAAATACCGCAAAACATTTCAAGTTCTTCTGACGGGACAGTGCAGAATAAGTCATTGAATATAAAAAATGACGTATAACGTTTGTAACTAAATAATAAAGTAACCCATTTTTACTAAACGACACCGCATTTAGACTGCGAAATATAGCTTAAATTTTAAAATTCCTGTATCGAAAATGGTTTTAGGTACGTACAATAGAGAGAACAAATTGCTTCCGATGTAGTGTACTCGTATTCTGTACCATAAAAGGGTTCACATTCTAAGTACAGTGAGCTTGCCTTTATAGACGTGCCCTTCAAAAGCCTCCGACCAAAAGCTCTTTACTGACTTCAACGAATTTCAACCACAAAATACGAATGTTAAATAAAAATTACTTGTGCTTGACTTTGAAAAATCCAATGCTTACTAAAGACTATACTTATATTTCAAAATAAACAAAATTGTCGTATAAATCATTACTACATCAGAAGAGTTGACGTTGTACGCTGTAACACAATGTATGAACTAAAAATAATTTTGATGAAATTGTAGCAGTAAATAAGACTCGCTTTTGTCATATAGACAATTACATCTCGAAGTACAAGTAATTATTATAGGCTAAAGTTATGAGAATTAAATAATATTTAAACTAAAACTAGGTATCAAATGTCTTTGTACGCTAGTTTTATAAAATCATTCCCAGGGAGAGAAGATTTACGAAACTTTGTTGATTTATGCCTAAACAAAATTTACCTAGTCAACATAAATAAAATTGTCCGGGTCGGTCCTAATTTTAATCCTAATTCATTATACAACAAAATTTACCTTCCGGGGCAGGTGGCCTTGGTTGATAATGTAAATCTGGAACAATAAAGTTTTATTACAATTAGTTGAACAACTTAGTTGACACCAGAAAAAAAAGAAAATTTAATCGTGATCTTCGATGAGTAACGGGATTACAACGAAATTGTTTTAACTTAAATCACAAAAAATAAAGGTAGACCTATATAAGTTAGTATTTGGTCTACACCAGTAATTCCCAAAGTGGTTTAAGTGGACCACCTGCGATCCGGCAGAGGTGTGATTAAATCTAATCTTTTTTATAATTTTCTCTTTTGACGAGTTTTGGGAATATGGTAGACATGTAGACGAGTGACATGTTTTGATGAATATTTGGAATATGGTAGACATGTAGACGAATGACATGTTTTGATGAATATTGGGAATATGGTAGACAGGGAGTTCGCCGAAACCATTAAAATTTTGAATGTGGTATACGTATAATAAATTTAGGTATCTCTGAACCACACTATCTCCAACGATAGCTTCCTACCTGTATATAAAAGATCTTAAGGCACTTAAGGAGATGGTAATATCTTCTTCATTGCCCTGACAGGTATTTTCAAATGTATTTGTCCCGGTGCACAAAATACCGGCAACTTTTTAAATACCGTTTTAGACGACGATACTATTTTAAAAATTCCACAATTAAGTTAGTTGCAGTTACGTTATTAGACTAAATAGTCTAAGGAAGTAAGCTATAAGAAAAAGGGTTGGATAGTATTCATTTTCTTCTGGGTTTTTACAGTGAATTTCATAAGAATTACATAACAATTTTATTGTGAACGTAATATTTTGAGATTTTTATTTTATTTATTTTATATATTTTAAAAAATTCTGCCGATATTGTTAGATAGAATATCTTGAGCCATTAGTACTTTTTATATACATAAATTTCACAAATCCGAAAAAAATTAACCGTAGTCGGAAATATTTTTCCTCGGTGGAAATCAAAACCACGACCTGACTATAGTTTAGCATCTACACCAAACGACTGTCAAGAAGATATCATAATGTTGAAGATACTGTTTCAAATAAATATAAGATAATGTCATCTCCGAAATATGCTTTAAGAGGTTCGAAACTTATACATTCGCATTTTTTGCAATGATGAATTGTAAACTAACTATAATTTGTGAAACGTAAAAATTATAGTTAGTTTACAATTCATCATTAAACGTAAAACATTCCAGCATAGTTAAAATAAAGGGAATAAAATTGAATAGTAATAATATTCAAATTAGTATTGTGACGGCGGAATATCTTATTAGATATACTCACTTCGATTCATGGTGAACATCGAACTGGTCATAAAAGACTAATAACGAATTTATTTTATTATTTCAAGTTATCGAAAAAAATAAATATATACAGGTTCAAACAAAGTTGAGAAACAAATTTAAAATAAAACATATTCGAGTTAACCGAGTTTAATGAATTGAAAAGCAAAGAGAACAAAAGCATTAAGTGTTTACGTATGCAGCATAATATATTAAGCAAATATTTGTTCGTGTATATGCGCTCTATTTGAATGGAAAACTAAAAATTTCTGTATACAATGAACTAAAGAAGAATTTAAAACAAAGCTTTACATCAAAACGACCTTTTAACAAACAAAATTGAATTTTGAGCAAGTCTTTCCATAAAAAAATTATAATTACCTTAAAACCAACATTTAATCTTTGACGACATTCATATTTAGTTACGAAATTTTTCGATGTATAAAATTTTACAATAAAGTGATTGATTACTAATCAGAAAGAGACAGATAAATCGTCGTAACACTAGTCCGTCAAGTAGAAACTAATTTTCTTAAAACCGCAACAACTTAAACTTGCTAAGTTGCTTAAAAAAGAATTAGCTATTCTAACACACATAATCGTACACAGGCGGACTTAATACCAAAGGCATTTTCTGTCAGTCAACCTTAAGTGATGGAGAAATAGGATGGTAGGTGCATAAAAATCGAAAAAAGAAAATTCAAAAAAAATATAATAAGATATTATACATAAAAACAATAGATACATACATACTTAAGAAATATATATATATATATTATACAAACAAACTATACTTATATACAAACATTTGATGATACATTTATTTATTTTTTATTCTGCTATCATCTTGTTACATAAATGTTTGCGAACTTTTTTCTTGAAATTATAGCGACTTTTGGCCATTCTTATGCATTTATAAATATTGTTTAAAATACAACTGTGAGAAGAGTGAAATATTGGTATTTAAAGCTGGAAAATATAGACCTAATAATATACCTCCTGTTGTACTTAATGGTAATGGTCTCAAAGTAGTTAACCATTTTAAATATCTTGGTCATATCGTGACGGAAGACCTTACAGATGGTCATGATATTGAGCGGGAATGCAGAACATTGTCAATAAAAAGTTGCCTGCTTGCCCGCAGATTTTCCCGATGTTCACACGAAGTTAAAAAAACACTTTTTAAAAGAGACTGTCAGTTATTCTACTCGGGCGGTTTGTGGGTTAGCTATACACAGCGTTCGTATAACGCCCTACGTGTCTTATATAACAATGCCTTTAGGATGCTGTTGGGGCTGCCGCGTTTCTGCAATGCATCTAATATGTTCGCGGAGAATAGAACAAATGATTTCTATGGAATAATGCCCAAGAAAGCTTCCTCAATGCTGCTCAGACTTCGGGGCAGCGCCAATATTATCCTAAAGATGATTGCTGACGGACAGATTGTCCAATACAGAAATACTGGACACGACGATTGATTGGAGTCATAAATTAGTATCAGTATGTAAAACTATTTATTGTAATCAAATAATTTTGATTGTAAGTTTGTCAATTTGTAAGTATTTTGTGCAATTCTAATCAATTCTTATGTGTTTTTAATTCATTATCAATGTTACTATGGGCATTCCTATTTTCTGCCTGAAATAAAGAATTTATTATTATTATTATTATTAATTAAGCACAGTATTGAGAGAAACCTGCCCGTTAGGCTAAATAGCACACAAGTGCGGTGAAGATTTAGTAGACTAGTCGATGTCGTTCCCTTGGCGGCAAGCATCTCTCGAGCGTCGTTTCGTTCGTCTTACTCGATCTCAAACTTATGAAATTTAGTTTCATAAAATTCAAGCAGCTATCGATTTTTGACGCGGACAGGTTGCGGCCAATAGACTCGCGGTGAGGGGAAATATAAAATGCTAGACATCTAGCCGAAAGCGGTCACGAGCCAGAACGCCGTGCCGGGCCGGTGCGCTATATTGTTTTATTGCAAATTGGTTGGACGTGGGCCGCGCCTGTCTTTTACATATACGAGGCTATTAAACAACGACCGGGTGACCAGTCACGTGTTAAACGAATCCGATCGCTGCAAAACGTTAGATGGCGAGCGAAACAGCTGACAAGTAACTAAAGATTTATAACAACCATTTGTTTTTGGATTTTTTTTAGAAGATAAAGGGATGAGGCGACCAAGTCGTGCGTCTGATAGTAAGCAACGTGCCGCGCTGCTCTCGCCACCCGAAGATGAAAGCTCTTCACTCGCAAAAGTCCTTCAAACCGGAACACAACAAGATTTGCATATTAATGCTTGGCGGCAATGGTACCACCACAGACGGAATAAGCAAGACTTCTAGCACTTAGAAAAACGTGTGCTGAACAGCGGCCGTATTCCTACCAAAACGTAGCTTACGGGAATACCTACCTGTTATAGATAATAAATAAGTTTCCGCTAAATGTGAAGGTGATATTATTTATTGACTCCTTTCCTTCGAATACGATGTAAAAGAACATTCGAAGACATTAAATGCGTCAAATAATGCCGGGAAAGGGACCTTTAAAAACATTTTTATGGGAAATATTTCGAGAACGTCGGACTGCTTATATTTTTTTGTTATATCACATTTCGAAACTGGGTACTTCGTAATCGTTTTATAATGCTACTATGCTATTTAAGCGAAAAATAATAAAAAATCGCAACGAATAAAAAACTCAAGCAATGAATCGTTTGTTCAGGCGTCGCTCTTTGTAAGCAGTTTTGAATATGAGGGATCTCGAGAAATGTCAAACAGTCTTATGAAGTTAAATTTATTTCTTTGCGAGTTCCCCATTCAGATTTTTAACATAAGTGCTGATAATTACATTTTCCTCCTTTGGTTACATTATGTTTTATAATGCCATTTTGTAATTTAATACGACAAAGTACAAAAAGTATTTGGAGAGACCGTATTGATATGGAATTAGGCAAAAAAAACGTGCCAGATGATGCAATTTATTTCAGATGGCTTCAATTAACGAAATGAAACATGTACATACAAAGAGCATCGAGTGAATGCAATAGAACAATATCTCCACGGCGTTTATTGTTTCAACTCCGTTTCAGGCAAATTAAACAGGTATTTTATCCAATATCAAACGTTGGTTCCAATCGCGACGGGACGAGATTAAGTTTGGTAGCGGTGCACGAGGAAACCAGAGTGAAATCGATTCACACAACGAATCAAGCGGAGGCGGCTGTTATAGCGCCGCAACAAATTGAAATTGATATCATCGGTGGGCAGCGGGTAGCCGATATTACGGGTGTCAGACGTAATCACGCACTTGCTACTAAGCGACAGATATATCTATAGCTCGCGTTCTTCACACCGACTGGCAGCCGACTGTCAATCGTTAATTTGGACAGATAATAAATAAATCAAGCGAAGCGACGATTGCAGCGCCGATTAATTCCGTACGACACTGTACACGTTTAATTGCCACTTTAGCACGTTTTTGTGAACGTCCAGGTGCCGCTTAATAAGGTAGAAACCTGCGTGCCGCGCGACCGTTCGTCATTTTCATTATCGTTGTATAAATTATAGCTTCATACTCAATTATTTCATAGCGTTGGAAGCGGCGTGGTATACGTGATTCATAAAGTTCAACCTAAAGCCGCGCCGTGTTTTAATCCAATGATGATGTCAGTTCGATTTCGATTTATGTGTATAATTAATTGATAGAAAAACTGCGTAGATACTTATTGAAATGGAGATAAACGCTTTTGCTTCAATTTGGCAAATATTTGATATTGATGTCCTCCCGACAGAATCCGTCCACGGCGGCCGATCTACAAGAAATCAGCCAAGTGCGCAGGATATATTATAGTGCACAAGCGTTTGCGCAGACACAGGTGCACTCACTCTTCCTTTTACT
>DWHO01002505.1:0-13237 GCA_018247575.1 Eurytides lysithous rurik
TGGGCTCCGCCGCAAACCATGTTACGGCCGCGGAGGGTAGGGAGAACGGCGCATCGCAATACCGACACTCCTCTCCCTCCACGGCCCCACCACGCCGCTTCAGCGGTGCGAACCCGTTCAGTCGCGGAGGATAGGGAGAGCGGCATACGCAATACCGACACTCCTCTGCCCCCGCGACTCCACCTTGGCTGCAGATGACGGGAAGTTAGGGCCCCAATCCACTCTCAACCCGTCCCCCGCGGCCTCCTCCAAAGCGCATCTAAAATGGGCTTCAAAAGCCCACTCGGAGCGCCCCCTCTGGCCAGCCCTACACCACGGGCCGGCCGTATTTGGGTTCCTCTTGGCTTCGCCTTGGGTGACTATGCCACGGATACTAGAGCCCCTCCGCCACGACAAGGCGGGAACCCGTCGGAGGGGGTGTCCATACAAACATGGACCAACTCTTCTTTTGATATGTGATTTCTAAATTAAACTCCTTCATAATTTAGTAGGGATATTTTTGTTCGTGTGTTTTTATTCTTCTAGTATTATTTTCTCTTTATTTTCGTGTTTCAAACTATGAAAACACACATTGATATTAAGAAATAAAATTAGCGGTGATAGGTTCTTAATATTGGCATTAGCTTTTAACATCGAGGTCTCTCGGCAACGGATAATATTAAAGATTAGATATTTCGCTTGTTATATTCAAACTGACTATCTTATAAGAGAACATTGGATTATCTTTTAGTCCTCGGTTATTACAAAAAGTTTTCCGTAGCCTGTAAAATCCAGTAAAACTTCAATATTTTTACAATATATTTTTTTATTTATTGATAAGACACGCCAACAGCACTAACATAACATTTTCACAATACAAGTATAGGCAAAGGACAATTGGTATGTATTCCATTTACAGACATGTACAACATTTATACACATAAGACGCGTCGTAATTAATCTAATTAATTAACTAACAAACATACAACTTATTTATCATACTATAACATAGAACATTTACACTGAAACATTATTTAGGCACGTAGACAGTTTTCTTTTAAGGGTTGTACAAGTATCGTGGAATAAGTCTATGTTAACGCCTGATGCACAAAGCTGATTGTAATCTGCACAAACTCTAGAGAGGGGCGAATATTTAAGGAGGTGCGTACGACTCGATGGTATGATGAAGACTGTAGTGTTAGGATGATGTGGATATGGGACGTTAAAATTTAATCTTTTTAAGAGGTAGTTAATACCTACATTTCCAGAAATTAGTTTCTTTAGAAACATAACACTTTGAAATATTCGACGGTTTTTTAAGGATATTATTTTGAAGTGATGGGGGCAAATATCGTATGGGGTATGATGGAAGATACCCGAAGAATGGAACGCCAAGTGTCTAGTAAAGGACCGTTATATACTTTCAATACGTTGTGAATATGTTATATAGTGGGGACTCTCATTAATTCTTGCGAATTTTAATTGAATGCGAACGAGTGAATTAAAAAAAAATATTGTGGTCCTATGAGATATGAAACCTTTGGAATTTTTTTTTAAAAACCCTAGCACACCTTACACCCTTTTTTACGATAGCATCAATATGAGAATAAAATTTCAGTTTGCTATCCATAATAACACCAAGATCTCGTGATCTTGGTTCGTACCAATATGGGATCCTTGTGGAACGCAGGATGAAGCTAAATAGTCTTTTGAACTGTGACCATTTACCACCACAAACTGAAGTCTTTTTGCCAAATATGCGAAACCACTCCAGCAAGGATCCGTCAACTCCATACCTTTTTAATTTGTTTATAAGGCGCACATGGAAGACTCTATCGAATGCACTAGAAAAGTCCACGTATAATGCATCGATTTCCTGACCTTTAGCAATTTCTTCATAGAGATAGGACGTGAAAGACGCTAAGTTAGTCTCAACCGAATGCCCTTTCCTGAATCCATGTTGACGTTCGGAAATGAAAGCGTTATGATTGGACAGACTAAGGATTCAAACAATTTGGAATAACAAAAAAGTACTGAAATTGGTTGGTAATTACTGACATCGTTGGCCCTTTTTATGTACAGGTTGTTAAAAATGATTGACAGTGGTAAAGTTTGAGCAGATCCGCAGCGCTTAATAAAAAACGGAGAAATTTCGCTCGGACCTGCATCTTTGAAAATTTCAAGTTTTTTTATTGCACGTAAAATATCACGTTCGATAATTGTAATATTACTTAAGGACGATTTGATGCCCTCAGTGTCAATTTCATCATGTGCAGCTTTATTGAAGACTGACGAGAAATTATTTGCGAATATATCCGTCATTGGACCAATACTTGCAGTTTGGTCACCATGATACATTAATGCAGGGATGGTCGTTTCACCCTTCGTCTTTGACAAAACGCCAAAAGCTTTTAGGATTTTTGTAAATATTAGATTAAATTTTTTTCTTATAATTAAAAAGTGAACACGCTCGCCCAGGGGTTCGTATTCTATTCCATCTCGAGGATTTTTATATTTTAAGTATTTGTACTTTTTACGAACTTCAGTATTCCATATTTAGTTTTTGTACGGGATGTCAAAAAGGCAAAAAATATTTGCAGTATTGATTTTACAATAACATAATAATTAGGCATATCTTGTATCTTCTAAATATTATACTTTACACTTAATAACCTATCTCTAAATCTACACGAAGTCGTAGTTTCGAATCCCGCGGAGAGCAACGACTTCGCGTTGTTGTTCTTTGTTTGGTTAGGGCATTGCGGGCTGATCACCCGATTGCCTGAAAAGAAAAGTGATTCGTACGTCGGATAGGCATGTGAAAAGTTGGTCCCGGCTTCTTATCGACGCCATGTAGCGGTGGCTTGGAGAAGTCGTTTTTAACAGGTTGGTTTAATGCCACCGCCTCTGCCCCTGATCTCTCTCCAGTCGTGTCGGTTATCCGTCCTATCGGGCTATGAGAGTTAAGGAAGAGTGAATGCGCCTGTGTCTGCGCAAACGCTTGTGCTCTATAATATATCCTGCGCACTTGAGTGATCTTTTGTAGATTAGTCGCCGTGGCCGGATTTAGTCGAGAGGACATTAATTAAAAAAAAATATTAAAAAATATTACACTTAATAACCATCATTACCATTTTGTAACAGAAAGTTAAGTTAAGTTTAACATTTACATGGATAATCCGCAGCTTATTTTAATTAAAATTACTTAATGATGTATGCACAATTTCACAATTAATGTATGGTATTTAACAATTAACAATAATAGTCATTGGACAAAAATAATAAAACAAGGCTTTATGATATTCATTCTTTGTGGTCTGTTATACTTGTACTCTTTTAAATGTACTTTTATTGTAATTTATCATTTAATACATTTATATACTTTAGCATATCTTTTACTTTTTAGCATATCTACAATTTATCATAAGTAACTAGTTACTTCGTGTAAAATTAAACGTAATATTGAGTGACCAGTTACTCTCAAGCTTAGCTCAACTTAAATGAAAGATCACCATAGAAAACTTTTTACGACCGAATACAACAGCCCAATTAGGCAGAGTGTACAGTTTTTCTTAATCCATGAGCAATTAGGTGACACTCTATAGAAATGTGTCATTATTTCCATAAAACTAAACATGCAACAAATTCAGACGCGAAGTGCTTTTAACACTTCTAAATGAGAATCTTAAAATGGGGGCCAGCTATTTTTAAAGCTTCCCTAACGACCGCGAGCGGAAATGCAGCACAATAAAAATATTTATTTCGAATGCCACTGGACAAAATTGAAATAAAAATGTGCGCCGTAAAAATGTTTCATTTCGCTTTTAAATTACTTTACGCCCATGTTTTTTAATATCGTGGATATTTAAGCAATTATTTTTTTCCCATAGACATACAACTCCCTAAAGTTTTATCGTCATCTAACGATAATGAAAATGTTTGAATACAACTTTCTCATCACTCTCTATTAGTTACTGTCATTCATTCATTCTATGTTATGTAAGAATTTCCATACATTTGTATGAAAAATTGTATAAAATGTGTTTGTTTACACTGATTGCCTGTGTGTATGATATTTTTATTGCTTTTTAAAAAACGCTGCCCCTATTGTATGATAGAAATATCTTGTGCTATAAGGGCGTTTTACATACATAAATTTTACACAGACAAACGCCCACATCTCAAACAAATATAATATTTGTAGTTCCTACAAATATTTGTTCCGGGGAGGAATCGAACCCACGACCTGCGACACCGAAGCCAATAGTTTAACGTCTGCACCAAACGGTATTAACGAATACTTATAACGCACGATAGATAAAACGTTGAAGGTATATTGGACGGGTCACTTACCCTTTCTTTGTAAAAGTGACTTTTGTGACCGCAACTATTACCACTGATTATTTAATCATTACTAGCATATTATAAGCAATGTCACCGGTATAAGTAGGCAGTTATCCCACTCTTATAAATAATCAAACACCTATTTGAGTTTTAAGTCAATTTGAGCACTCCGCAAAGCGGTCTGGATACTGTGTTAATTTAAATAACATAGGTAACATAAAAGCTTCAAAGTACCGCGATCGTGACCGCACCTATTCAACGCAGGCAGCGTTGACTAGGTGCAGAGCGGTTTTTGATTGGATAGCAAGAGATAGAGATAGATATTGTTTTGATTTGATAGTAGAAATAAATCTCGAATGCCTTATGAATATTACAGCCTCGTCCACGCTGTTCAATGGACCTGATTGACTGTAATTTCCGTTTCTTCTACAGATGCGAGGATGGTGGAGGCGGCGCAGCGACAGGCACGGGTGGACGCGCGGCTTCGCTGCGACTCGCGAACGGGCGTGTCGCGGCGCAGTCCGCGGAGCAGCTGCCGCACTCACCGGCAGACTGCGCCTCCGTGCGGATCTCCATCGACAACACAAACACGTGCTGTACCGACTCACTCGTCACCGCGCTCGACGATGAGACTCTGCTTCTAGGTACGCCTCTGCCAACACTCACTAACAGAACTTTATTTCATAGCATAGGAGGTAAACCAACTCACCTGATGGTAATCGATCGTACCTGCCCATGGGAATTCGCAACATCAAAAGATTTGCAAATGCGTTGCCGACCTTTAAGGTGGGAATAGAGTGATGGGGAAGGAGAGAGTGGGCCACCTCACTTACCAGATGAAAAACCAAGGCTCTGCCACCGAAAACTAGGTTAGTAGCGCTGCACAGATAACCATCGATAGAGACAATACCACTACCCCTCTTCATGTCACCTGTGTTAAAGGGATGCAGAAGATTTTGTTATTACAAGATGGCTAAACATCACGATCGGCTTTATTCCAGATGCAGGGTCGGTCGGTCGTGGAAACCCGATGAAACTTTACACAGTTACATAGACTAAAAGCACAAAAATGAGTCAACATTATGACATAAAAAGCATCTACTTTTGTTCTATAATAGTTAGGTGGTTGGTTAGGAGCGTTGCACAAATAAACGTCGACCAGTATTAAAGGACGCAGAGACTTTTGTTATACATGCGCCATCCTGATCTAAGTACTTTTTTCTCCTTCTAGTACTATATCAATAATCCTTGCTTTAGAATAATCATGAAGTAGCTTATGCTTTTAATGAATAAGCCGCTTCGGCCAATGCTAGCCTGCCCATTTTATTAGAACTACGAAGCGACTCCGTCTGTCATGTAACAGAAATAGTCAAATAGTCTATGAAGATTGTCAAAAAAAAATGATCGGTGAAAAAAGTGCCTTTTATGTCATGCCTCGTACGGTCAGTAATGTATTTATTCGAAATTCTTTACAGCTTACATGCCTGATTAATAGAATGTAATATAAAAAATATGTTAATCTTCAGAATTAAAGCTGAAGCTTACTGTTATTGTTAACTTGAATTCATAAGTGCGTTGCTTATTTATTTTTCTTTATTATTGGAATGAGAAATAATATGAATAAGTATTTATTTAAATAAGAAGGCTTTATTAGCCTTTGATCTGACGATGAAAATTGACGTCACTATATTGGTTATTATAACCCTTTTTCACGAGTTTTAACTAAGTCAAAGCAAAGCACTAAAAATTTTATTTTCCTCTAACTAACCGAATTATGCTGTAACAAAATTTACTGAATCGTAACACTACTTTAGAATGCTGTTAAAGAGGAAATATCTCTAGATAAATACTATTTTTAATATACTATTTAGCTAGTAAAATAAATATATTGATTACATAAACATAAATATTAAAAATAAACCGTGCACTTCACCTTGAATTAGAAAATCTTCACGGATCATCGCTTACTTCGCTTCATACTTTTCGTTTCGCGCTAAATTCTGATGCGTAAGCATACAACCCTAACATAAATACACAAATAAAGCAATTTTCTTTGAATGACCAACGCCATCTGTTGACATAAAGGCCAAAATTTAAAATAAAGGTGGGAGACACCTAAAGTTGCGCGGTAGTATTAATTTATTATTCCAGTTACTCCATCACGAAGCAGTAATGTACAAGCACTATTATGTTTCGATTGAAAAGGTAATGTTCCTAGCGTCATTGCTTGGATATAGAGATATACCATATCACTGATTGCCTTCAAGATTTTTTTTTCCAATTTTTCTAACTTTTCTTCAAGCACTTCTGTCACCACTTAAAATTACTAATGTAATATATAATACCTCTCAGTTCCAGAACTTTAACTTTGGTTAGTAAGTGTTTAATACAATAAAATTTGCTTAAAACGATTTTATATAATAAAAATATAAATATTTCAATAATATAAATGGCTATTATTGAAACGAGTCTTTAAATAAAGATGTAAATTTTGATTTAAAAATTACAAGCATACTATAGAAAATATTATTATGCCATATAAGAACAAACGTGCGTTATATTCATTTATTCGGTGTATGCACAAATTTTTTTGTTTACTTTTGGAAACACGTAGTTCTGAAGAAAAATATTTTTTTTAAATATTGGTTATAAGCTTCTACAAATTTCGTCCATCTTTCAAGTAATTTCAGAAAACGATGCCTAAAAAACTGCTTGTTTTGCGGCAAACCATTCGTCGAGCCATTTTTCAACTTCCTCGAAATTGCTAAAGTGCCCGTTCAAGCAATTTCAAGGTGTTTTTCACTGGTTTTGCTGTACAAATGTACGTCTGTCTTCAAAAATAATAAACAATCAATTTTGGCAATTTGAAAATGAAACGTTAGTAGATACGTTAGCATCGTCGATATCTTATTACACAAACAAAATCCTTTTTAATATAATCCTGCTTAAAAAGTTTTGTTTTAAGAATAGAAAGGGAAAATGAACAGAAAAAAAGATGTATCTATAAACTTCAATTCAGGGTCAACAATCGACCTGCCGTTTCTGTAAACCGTATGTTGGACGTGCCAATTGTGAAATGACATGTAACATGTGACTTCACTTTCCCAATACGTTCCGGCCAAATTGCCGTTCGTTCATATTGGCTAGTTGCAAAACAAGACACGCGTTGGCTCAGTCCATAGAGAAATACAAAATGTAGAGCCTCCATTTCGCACAAAAGTGAAAGCTGGTTTTTCGAAAGCTAATTCTTGTCTAGGATCCGATGAAGCATTCGTTATTTTCTATACACGTTATGAACTTATTTGTTTCGTTTGCGCATTACACAATTTAGAGTGATTGTTGAATTAATTTTGTCATCCATCAGAACGTTCTAGATCGCTAAGAGAATCGGCGCCTGCCGTTAGGTATCGAGCCGTCGAGTAATTGTCCGTGTATAGCTCATTTTATATCGCTCTTAATTTTGTTTCACCAGCTCATTTAAACTCTAAACAACATTTAATAACAATAAGCACTACCTTAATTATAAAGATTTAATTTGAATTTGCTAAAGAATCGTTAAATCTCAGTATTAACATTGTCCGAGATACTCGTAACAAAACTGAAAACAGAAACTAAATATTCTTTGATACTGTAATGCAAATACCGATCATAAAGGGTACGCCGGCAGTATTTAGCATAAAATCTGAATGCTAAATAGAAAACGCTTTTGTGAGTATCTCAAAAAGATATCTTCATCTCTTTTCGGCATATATGAAATGAATGAGACGAATAGGCTAGGTGTTCTTTTACAAACAAAACTGTGTCGAATTTAAAGTTACTTGAAAATCTGACCGTTAATAAAATAGACTCTGTTGTCCTATGCCGTAATTATTACGCTGTTTTTTTAAGAATATAATAAATTAAACTACTATTTTTAAAAAAAAATATGGAATAGGCGGGCAAATGAGCAAGAGGCTCACTTGATGGAAAGCAATAAGCCGATGGAAATTTGTAACGTCGAAGGTCATGCAAATGCGTTGCCAGCCTTCAAGGTTGGAATTTTTGAAATGGAAAGGCAAGTAAAGGATAGGAGACGCTGGAAAAGGAAGGAGGAAGGAGGACGGAGGGCCACCGGCCACCTCACTCACCGGACGAAACGCGGATGCGCAAATAATTCCACTTCACACCGATCATCCGTGAGGTCGTGGTATTTATCCGGATCAAACTGACTCTTTCAGCAACGAGACCTGCTGCTTGGCTCTACTACAGTGAACTATTATTGATGTTACCATATTAGGCAACTAAGTTTAAAGATCTAATCTAATTAACGTATTAGGCTTTTAATTTAACCAAACTAAATTTATATAATAAAACTCTCCGCCTTTTGTCATGTTGTTTATTATCATCGGTACATAAAATAAAACTGAAAACAATGAAAGACTATAAGGTTTTATAGTATTCAATCGATAAAAACATAACGAGTATGTATTTGGTAAATATATGAACTACTTCCAATTGTAATTTCGCTTATATCAGAACAATGACCGTTTTGAAACTTTTGAACAAACACGCTTAAATAACATGAATATTTCGCGTTATTTTTTATTATTTACTTTTTAACTTTCACACAAAGTCAGTGTGTAGTCAGTGTATTTAGATGAAGCAGAGATAATTGAATTAGGTGCATAAAAGTAAAATAAAACCAATATTTTTTATAAATAATTTCTGAAATGCACATATTTTGATAATACACCTGCAATATAAATTGAAAAGTAACGCGCCTCAAAAATATACACGCTAACCATATGCTATATGCTGACTGCATGATAGTTATACAAAAAAAAATAGAAGTTTTGTTAGTCTCTAAAACCCAATATTATGACACGATCTTTGTCCTAAAGAAGCTTCCTCCTCCCCTGTCCTAAACTTCATATTTGTCCTTACTCTCGTCTTCATATTTCTCTTTATTACAATTATGAACTAATGTTTTAAAATATCCTTGTTATTCCCGTCGAAGAAGGATTAAGAGCCCGATTTGTTTTTTCTCAATGAAATACTATCCCTCTTTGTGAACGTGATTCAAAGTAAATTACTCATTTCCTTTAATACCATCCGAGCAGCGGTCTGTTTCTCCAGTCAAGTTTATGGAGCATCTATCGCTAAACTATGTCGTAAACGCTTAGTAACAGCAATAAAGCCCAGTGAAAACATAAAAAAATAAAGAAAAGGAACATTGTTAGGCGCTATTTAGTGCTTTTATATCCAACACTGGCACGCAATAGCATAACTAATAAGCGTGCACAAAAAATCATCTTCACTGGATGGAAAACAACTACAAAAATTATGAATACGTTAAATGTTTAACTTTTCTATGTTGAGCTCCATTTAACTTTTTGATAGTTCAGGGAGAACGCGTTTGGTTATTTGTAGATTTTGTACGTTTGGACATAATAGTTTGATTTGTGGTGGTGGCAATTTATAAAAGTATGGCAAATAATTTCGATACGTTTAGAACAGATGTTTTGTGCCAGATATAAAACATAGTTTATTTATAGATTTGTATTAAAAATAATTATGGCCCTCGTATGGCTGTACTAAAATATCTTCGTTCGTTTGTCCTTTGATGCAACAATTGGACTTAAACTATAATAGATTTCTACTTTACCATGGAACAGATACAGAATGAGTTATGCGGGTGAAACTTAGCTTGCTATAAAAAGTGAGTGTATAAATAAGTCTGAGTGATACTCATATTTATCCTCTCTTATAAAACGATTCACGCTAACCGCCTACTGGCATTCAGCAGGATTGCAAATGTCAATCGTGTGAGTACGTCAAAGTCAAAGTGTCAGTCGTCACCTTCGCCTGATGCTATCCAGCGGCCAATAACAGACGACATGGAGCCTTCGATTGTAGCTTAATAACTCTCGAAGCTTTTAATAGAATCTCTGCACCCGATAGTCTGCGTGCTGACTATTAAAGCACATCGAATTATGCAAAGACGTGAATTATTCAATGACAGCATATCCGATGACTAGTAAATTCTTCTATAATAATATTTTTGTTTCTCTTATTCTTATTGAGGTAATTTGTTTACTATTTATTTTTTATGTTTATTTTATGTTATTAATGCAATCAATCAAGAGTTTTATAGTGATTTTGACGAGATTTAGTAGGAAATGATTACTTCCTATACTGATAAATTAGGATAAGCAATCAACAAAATTTACATTAGTATATAGTTACACTCTATACACGTATAGTTTTAATAATTTACGTTATTTTTTCCGTTTAAACGTTTGCTTCAAATTTGAAAAATTTGTTTTAAATTTGCAACACATACAGCGAAAAACAACAAACCTAAATACGTTATAATCTCGCCTATTATTACGATGCTTGATAGCATTATTTCATTATTACGTCATCGCCGTAGTCACGCAATGAATAGTTAAAACTAAATTACCTACGCAGTCCTACTACTCGTACTTATCACATGCATCTACTATACAAAGGATCTTAAGGCATAATATGCTATTTAATTTCAATGTTGACTGACAATCACATTTAAAAGTCAAAAAAACATACAAATAAATATGAAATATAAAGCAAATAATAAAAAACGAAAAATAATTAAATGTATGTGATGGGATTTTTTTATTGCTTCCTAATTAGTAAAACCCTGATTCGATCTAGAGTTACATACACGATACAAATAGAATCCTCAGTTTACCTCGTCAAGCATAACGGTAGCTATGTGATGCTAAAAAAAACAAAATGGTCGGAGCTATTTATAAAATAGTTTTATTTATTTAAGAAAATAGCCTAAAGAAAAATTATACTTAACAAATCTTCATAATTTTATTTCGTGCCAGTTTGTTTTCGTTACATAAAATACAGTTGAGGAGCTTAAACTTACAATTTTCACGACCAAAAACATAAAATATGATAAGTGCGAGATAAAAAAATATAATAAAGTCATTCTCCTATGTCTTTTATGTTTGACTGAGGTTTATGCTTTTAACTAACGCCGCTTTTTAAAGCTTCACATAAAATCAGTGTTAATTTATTATATTGGAACTTTACACATTATGACGAGAAAAAAATTGATTTGGAAAATTTATTGAGAAAAATTGACAAAAATTTATATATTATGGCTGTATAAAATAAAGAAAGTTGACGTTTTTCTATTGTTTTCACCAAATATTGTGACGAAACGTGAAAATACGGGCGGCTGATAGTAACTTGATTGTTTGTCCGCGTTAAACGCCTCATTCAAAGAGGGCAATTCTCATTTTCCAATATTTCTTCTAGAAATTCTGCCCTTTAAACAAGAATACAGCATTTCTGCACACTAATTCATACAGCCTGTGTTAGTTAAGCAATAATCTGTTTTGCGACAGAATATCAAGCACTGGTACTCCCCAGACGTACTATGCAAACAGAGAAACCATTACTGGATATACATCTTTTGTATAATATAAACAACGTTATCCTGACTGGGACAGAAACGTCTATGGGCAGTAATGATAGTGATGTTAAGTTTGCCAGTTACAGGAATTTATAGGTTATAAAGCATTAACTGATTGTGTTCGAATTGAAATAAAAATACACGGATGCATTTATTTTTTCATGATTATTATTGTTATTTATTTCTTGATTATTATTATTATTTATTGGCTTAGACATCGTGTATGAATAACATTTTAGAAGTAGTAAAAATTAAATACAGTATTAATATTTCAATAAAAAAATTGAATTGCGTATGCAGCAACTGTGCATCCAAATTTTTCTTAGATCTTACTGCGTAAACTTTTCTTTCCTCATATCTTATTCATTGAACGAAGAGGGCAAGTGAAACATCTATTTAAACACAGTATTCAGGTCATATGGTACAATGAGCAAACGGGCGTTTTGAATTTTAAGATTAGTTTTCAATTAATTATATTAAAATGGGAAGAGAGAGCTTTGTAACCGTTTTCTATGTTGAATGCGCGCACAAAGCCGTTTGTAACTTGACTTGTAACAAAATCATAAAAAAAATATGTTATATTAGATAGGTTTTTACTATTACTATCAAATACGCTATTTATCAAATAAATGTCACAACCAATAAAGTATATTATTCAGTAAACGAAATTTTCTTAGATTGTTTTCGGTCACTAAGCGGTCACTAACACTAGTTAATATCAAAAAAACATGATAAATTGATTTAAATCGCGGTTTTTAAGTAAAAGAATAGAGCGTTAACATAATATATATGTTCCCCCTAGTAATCCGAGTGCGAACTAAATCTTAATCTTATTTAACTAACGGAAATTTAAGTGGTAGCGCTAATGAATTATAAATAAACCTTTTACTTTAAAATACAAAAGGAATTCTTAGCAACAACACCGGTGAAGTTTACGAACAATCTTTGTTCTGTGATAACAAAAACTCCATTCCGCGAGTCGAATTGTTTGTTATTTTAAAGATTTCTCACTAATATTTGCCCGCGGCTACTCCCGCGTGAATTTCGATTTCAGTATTTTTTTCCCAGTTTTATGAAATTTTCCATTTTTTTACGTCTACATGTATCCTTGCCAGTTTATCTTTGTTTCACTTGTGTCATCACGGGATCAATATTAATTTTGCCAAAGGTAAGGTTGGAAAATTTTAAAAAAAACTGAAAAAGTGCTTGAAATCGAAATTCACGGTGACCTGGCCGCGGAAAATGTCCTAAAAAAGTTATATCATTTTAATTGACAAAATTCATGAGCAAAAGTCTACTTTTAAATATTGTTTTGTCAGTTACGAGAACTTTTACAAATAGTTTAGGATAATATTTACTGTTAAATAACGCACTGTACTCTTTAAAATATTTTTCTTTGAATAATTTTGTAATAAACAGTCATTAATTGGAAATACATGGGTGTTGGCCGAGAGAGTCCAGTATACG
>DWHO01002506.1:0-13235 GCA_018247575.1 Eurytides lysithous rurik
TCTGTGAGGTCGTGGTACTAATCCGGTTCGAGCCGGCCCATTCAGCAGCGGGAACAGCTGCGTGGCTGTACCATCGTAAATTTATTAATTATGAAATTATTAATTTTCTATTACATTGGTCAAATCGCAAATCTAGATTTTCCTAATACTAAATAGCAGAACACAAGTAGTAGTATTTTATCTATTGGGTTAATGTTTCTATTTTTTTTATGATATGTAGACTTCGCCTATGTAGAAATATTTTAAAAAACATTTTGTTGATCTTCAGTCAATATTCGAACTAAATCAGAATCAAATAGTGGTATTTCATTCAAATAACTCCCTAAAATATTATTATAAGTTTATAGATACAATGACTTTCACTGAAGTAAAATGTGTTATAATCATTTTTAAACGGTATCTTTTAGGAATGCATAGCTCGTTCGCTCTTTGCTTCGGCATTTAATAAGTATTACGTATTATTAATGTCGAATGATAGCCGATCTAAAAAGTCGTTACCACAATTCCAAAGTTATAATTGAATGTTTATATCGAAATGCAAAACACGAACATTCAACAAATCATCGTCATTCCCTTGTGGTCCAAAGAACCTTCCATTATCCATAGACTGGAACGACCTCTAACATTGGGGCAATTTTTAATGTTCGGGCATTGTTTCACAATGATAATTGTAGGTGGTGGCAAGAGTTTGTTTAAAATTGATTTCGGCGATCGTCGGCCTGATACCGGCGCCGATCTATCGTTATTATAGGTTGCGTTGGCCGTTACTTAGCCTTTGGCTGGATACGCTTTTGTACATTTAGTCGTTTAACTAATCTTAATAATAACACGTGTTTTTAAAGAGGACGCGTCAAATCGAGAAGTTTTTTTCTATTTATAAAGAATATTCAGCTATGCATAGCTGTAGTCTATAGAATCTCCGGTTTAAAAATGGTTGTACAATTGATTTTAAATATAGGGCTTCGAACAGTTAAACTAATATTAATACAAAAGTAGGTGAGTTGTAAGTAATTAGAATAAAAAATTAGTTACCCGAAATAATTAGCTCGATAAATTTATATAATTCTTAAAAGTTTTTCAATTCTTAAAGATATAAAAAAATACGCATATAAAAGTACACTCTTTAGTAAAACTATCATAAACTATTTTACTAAAAATTGCAAATCTTAAGAGTAAAAAGAGAATACTAGAAAATATTTTTCTGAATTTAACGACTGCGTATTATTTAATACGATCATGTTCATTCCCATGAAATTGAACAAATAGCATCATATAAGCTATATATTAGGGAGTAAACGAGGTAATGAATATAATGGTATGCAAATAATGTAATATAAGCGGCGAGGCACGCACTGTAACCACACCTTTGCGGCGTAAATATCGCAGCCGCTCTCATTACAGCACAGTTAGTCCAACCTAGAGACGATCGCAATTGCAATTGAATTTAAAACTAGGATCCTTCCATCTCAGCCGCGCGCTATTTAAATTTGGATTCCCCGACTCGCCTGCCTTTGCTTGAATTATCTGAGGGAGTATTTATATTCAGCAGGTTTCATGGGATGATAAGTAAAACCGAGGTGTCGTTGGAGCTTTTTAAAGCTCATTGTTTCAGTGAGAAATAGCGATGGCCGGTAGGCGATCGGGGGAATATCCCGAGGCGCTGACAGCGGCGCGATGGTGGATAACGGCCGTCATAAGTCGACGCGTCCACCGTTGCGGTGCTGCGCGTGCGCAAATAACGACAAATCGCAACCCGATCGCTGTTCTGACGTCCAAGGCGACTGTGTAGAGTGCCCACACATTACCGAATGATGGGGAATTGTTTTGTGTCTAGTCACGTGTCGTGCACATACATACGTTTTTTTCTCATCACGTAGGCTGCAAATATAGCTTATACTCCAAAACACTGTGTGATAAGAACAATGAAAGGCAAAACTTGATCTGATAAGTTAGTTAGCTACTAAGTGTTAACTTAGTAGCTCTGTGATGATGTGGACAAACCTGGCACTTATGCATCAGTGGCCACTTTCTCTCATTTCATACAAAAAGAAACAAGGAGTTATTCTTAGAATACTAAGCAAATTAATTTCTGAATTATATCGAGTTTTTATTTTATTATAATTCGTTCATGATCACGGAACAAACTATTATCTGTTGTTATGTATTTAGAACAACAGAATATAGTAATAAGACTATAGAAATCGTAAATTACTTTTATTTACGAATAAGTAGTAATCGGGTAAACACAAAACAATATTTTCCAGCTGTTGTATGTAGGTACGAATATCCGCGTAGTGCGCATTTCATTTGATTTCAAAGCTCAATCGGATATAGTCGGTGTTTGGTGTCCCTACATTTTACCGATATGCTACCCGATTTGCGTACTTTGTGTTTTATGTTCACTTTTCTGCAATCCTTCGTCGTATGCCGGTGGAGGCTACAAGCTTAATATATGGGGAGATGGTGCGATTTTTGTCTAGTGTCACCGCGTGGGGTACGCACGGGATGAAATATTGTGTTGTTTATGACCGAACGATATCATTTAGTGTGATCGAGTAGATGTTGCAAAAGTAGAGTGGTTTTGTCGACACATTCGTAGATATGGACTTATGATATTATGTGTCTGAAAATTACGATTTATGTTGTTAAAAAAAGATTGTATTCCAGCACAGATACTCATTTTTATAACAAAACCATATTGCCATTAATAGCCAATTATTTATGGTTTGATCTGTTGCGGACGTAACATCTCTAGATATTTACCAAAATGGTATATTCGAATATTTTGTAGTCATTAAAGTTTGCAAAAAAAAAATACTACTTCTAAGACCCTTTTTAAAAACAATTCTTGCTTTATGATCAAACGACACAAAAATAACTTATGTTAATATTACAAATTGGTGCTAGAAATGTGCAAAACATTAATTAAAATACGTAAAAAATACTTTCGATGGGTGCTAGAAATATGCAAAACATTAATTAAAACACGTCTTTACAAAACGGAATCTTAATGCAAAATCAAGCATTTAGATATCAAACAATATGATAAAAATTCAGATCATGAAATTAAAAAAAAAGTTTTCCAAAATTGTCGATTTGTTTCTTCACTGCGTAAAAAGCACTGAGTCAGCAACAAGCTCAGCATTTACGATATTAACAAATTATGCTAATCTATTTCTCATGGTATTAAGCAATCAACTTCCGTTATATCTCCTTTTTTGGGTATAAATGTGATTATTATTAATTGTTTGAAAAAAAAAAACAAAACTATTTGAGTTTCCAAATTTTCTGCAAAAAAATAGCGCTAAAAACCACACTATCGATTCCCTTGCCAACAAACTAAAATTGCTATAAAACTTAACCATCGAGCTATTATTTACGGACAAGAGAGCTCTCTGGATGACAGTATTTGAATAATACAGGCTTGACGACAAAATATGTATTTTTTTATTTATATTCCGAACGATATAGCTCACGTTGATTATGGGTCCTTTGGTTAGTCGAAGGATTTTTTTGCAAACTCCACTTAACTCACATGATTATCCAAGTAAAGTTACCGTAAAAACGGTCATAAAGATATAACGTCTTGTCTTATAGCTCTGAGTATTGCAACTCAAGTTGCTTCGTGGTATTGTGCTATAGGTAGCCAATATACAAGGTACAAGACTTGCTCGACACGTCAATTAGTTTTTAAAAATAGAACATTCTGAATGGTAGGTCTACTTTGCATAGTCCTCCTGGGTTGGTACAAATGTATTGCCAGTTATTCTACCACTAAGCGGTAACATGTAAGCACTATTGTTCTTGTTTAAATGACAATGTTGTCAGCGTTATTACTGCGCATGGTGATATCTTAAACCTCTGGGTGAGCTCACAGGGTCGAGCAGGTTTTGTATTGAACTGTGGTGTTACGGACGGCCGTATCGCTTATCATTGCCTGATGGTACGTCTACACGACATTCTCGTTTCGGCACTAAAAAAAATGCTAAAACGAAACCGATTATCCCTGCGGCAACCCTAATACGTAGATAAAAATTTATTGCAGATCATCCGATACCGGCAATTATAGCGTAAATATTATCTGACTTTAATTGAACCATCACGCACCGTTAATGAAAGGGTATTTTTGATGAATAAGAGACCGCTCGAAGTAAACGATGACTTTCCGCAGGATGAATTTAAATGCAATTAGTTTTGCTTCTGGCGCAAAATTACCGTCTAATTTATTGCTATCGATCAATTGCTCGTTAAAATGTTTTTTAAGAGACTTGCGTAATATTAATGTTATGATTTGTGCATGTACTTTCAAGCGGACAAATTTATGTTTGATATTATGCTCTTCGCCATTTTGGTTTTGAATTATCTTTCATTGGTGCATACGTGTTTTAGCGGAAGGGAATCCATTCGCTGCGAGGCTATAATTCAAGCTAACAATATGGCGCACAATTACAAGTCACCGCTCTGTTGGTGACGATGATAAATAGGTTTCCTTGAGGGAGGGACACACGCATAGGATTATGCTCTGGGCCCCATTTTAATGCTTATTCAACGTTTGTAAGAGATATGCATTTTGTAGCTAACGGCCATTTAAAAGTTTAACTATCATGTCTTAGTAAAAATTACGAAAAAGAAGGTAAATTTAAGATTATTTTACAGCTCTTAATTTAACTTATTTCGTATCGAAAAAAATAACACAATAAACTTTAGAAGGTCCGAGTAGTGTCAAAACTAAAGTTTAACTTCACCGAAAAACTAAAGTTCAAAGACATTTTAAATTTTAATGACATAAAATTCAAAAATGGGACCTCATAAAACCAAATCAATATGCCACATTATGTTCTGCCCGTAGCATTCCTCCTTTTGTGACTTCGTGAAGTCTTTTTTTATTCATGGGCCGATTTCTCGCGTCGAATAGTAAAAGAGTAAATGTTTGGGCATATTGTTCTAGGACCGGTTGAGGCGGAAACGCACCGGTGGGCTGTTGCATTACTTATACATGCACCGACACTTCAGCAATCAGCATTAATCAACACGATATGTCTTCGTGTCTCTCTTGCCCGAGAAACATTGATTTGTTTATTTTCGCGCGGAAAATATGGTTTGACATTGAGCACCTAGCTCGAGGGCTGCGTTGAAATTGTGGTCGTCTCGTTTATCAGAGATAAGTAGACAGACTAAATGGTTTACACGAACGCCGTGATGTATACACGTGGAGTTATGGGGGAACATGTAAAATGACCTGTTATAACCAATAATCATTATTTCTCTATCATTTTTAGCACGACTGAATTCCTAATTCTGGTTTAAAAATATATATAAATATTCGAGTTGTTGCGTTAAAAAAAGTCCTTTATAAGAAACTATATTAGAAAACAATTTAAATACGCTACTATCAAGCGAATGTGGTATCGTAGGAAAAAATACCACTTTTCCGTAAATGGATTAAGATTAGCCGTTTGAAATATTACAGAAACGCCTCAGGACCGGGATTTTTTAAAGTGATAAGGGGAACGTGGCGTACGCGCGGTGCTCTATTGTCCGCATGTCGACATGCACACGGCACGATGGCTTATCTCCCAAAACCCGAGGGCCATGTAAAGCAGCCCCGTTTATCTGTCGGTGACGCGGCGTACGGAAACATCTCGTCCGTCGCGTATACCCGCTATGTCTTATCCCCGCGCGCTCAGCGCCGATACCTTAATAAAACCCAACCAGATTGAGCAATAAAATGTAATTTATATGATTGTAATTTCAAAACACAAAGTGGGTCTCGTTTTGAAATATATTTTTATCTTTGTGGTTTCGTGCTCGCCGGTCGCGGGGCACGTCCTGAGCGCTGGCCGCAGATCACCCGACGCGACTTGCGGACGCTCTTATTTTCCCGATCGACTTCTATTACTTCTGGCGCGTTATCATTACTTCGTAAACCATAAAGGTAATTTATAACTTCAGTAGATTACGTGAATACATATACGTGTATATCGACGTATATACTACATTTTTTTCAACATCATCGACTTGGCGTCTTTTGCCCGAACTCTGAGCAATATAAGTCTGTCAGAAACTGACCTCAAGGTACTGTTACGTCATTATTTCAATATAGTGAGCCAACGAAGTATAATATTTTACTAATTATTCAATTAACTTTCTACATAAACGCATTACATACGTAATATCGACGCTAATCCGATTCTCTGATTAGGTTACTTATAAGCTAAGCTTTACAACACGCATAACTAAATATTAAAAGGTGTGAGAAGCGCTGCAATCAACGTTCGCTCCCGCCGTACCAGACCCGGTGCGGAGTACAATACGTGAAACCTCGATACTATCGGGGTACCAATCAATTTGATCCCTCATAAAAAGTTCTCGGTAGGCAGCTAGCTCGTATAATGCAGCCGCTGTATCGTACCGTCGATCCGTGGCTCGCTGGTAGCCGGACTTTCCACATATTTTATGTGAAAAGGATATGGGCATTGTTGTTGGACGCCCTGCTGCGAGCGTGCCGGGTAAACACTTGAAATTACAAGTCACCTTGGACGGACCCCTTGGCCGCCGGAAAATGCGCTTCCAATATTACGCCTCGAGTAAATAAAAACGATGTCTACTTAACAACTATTTAGTGGCTCATATCGACGTAATTTTATGCAAAGCACTTTGTACATTGTCGACTGTTCGCTGTTAATGTTTTCTTGTTTGTGTCGTTTAAACATTGTGCTGGAGATTAGATTAAAATATTTATATTATTCCGGGCGAAAATAAAACCATCGAATGTAATGTTTATCGACGTATAACAATGTTATACCTAAAATCAACATACGACGTTGGTTTGTTATTAATCTTAAATTATTGACTGTATTCGCTACATCATCATATTATTGAGATGCTTCATATTTCACATGACCATAAAACGAACAAAAGTGCATTTAAAACGTTCGGATTTTTTATATAACAATGTAGTGCATTTTTATGTAAAAATATAACATTTACAATGCTATGGGAACATTGAGACATTTTGTTAATGCCATTAATAAATTACATTTATATTCAAAAAATGACTTACCTTTTCCTTAATGTTTTAGTTCATTTGAATTGGTTGTATCATGTTATATGATGATATTATTCAATGGTAGTTTTTGGTAGAATTTTAAAAGAAAGTTATTGTCATAATATTTGTAAATGTGTTATTACTTTCTTAACTGTTATAGCCACCAAGAATTACGTTATTTTACTTAAGATTTTTCTTTTCTTAAGATTTTTCTTTGATTAAGAGGTTTTCTTTTCTTTGTTAAGTTTTGAACAATATTTTGTTTTGTCCGATAGTGATGGTCTAGTGGTTTCTTACATCGAAATTGATAAACAGTAAGCTCGATTTTCTATAATACCAAAAATACCTACTAAACTTATAGTATATAAGATTCAATAATAAAAAAATAAAATGTTGTTCAGCTTCAATTCTTTGATTAATGCGAAATACACATATATAAAAGCGGAACCCTTAAAATATTCAACGGGTGAGGGTGAGTGAGTCGACTCGCGAGGTGCGAGGCAATACTCGACGGGCATAAATAAAAGAAGATTGTCTCCGAAGAGAGTGGCCCATAATGTTCATTTCGCTCCGTTTACAACCACATGTAAATTCCAATTAGTCGGTTAAAAACCAAAGCTGTCTACTTAAACAGTTCGATATATTCGATGGTTTCTAAATTTGAAGTTTTTGTATGTACTAATAATTTTATTAGGATAAAGTAGTGATTTTGAATCAATAAAATAAAATAATAACAAAAAATACTATAAATACACCTATTATAATCATATATCCATATCATAAGCCATGGAAACAATCTTAGTGATCTTATTTTACATTTTGGATTCGATTCGCTGTCTTATTTAGAAGACATATCGTATTTAAAACATTTTAATCAGAGTAGATTATTGTTAAATATTGTTGTTTATATTACTTTGATTAATGTCAGCCCCTCTAGTCAAGACAGTCGAGGAGAGTGCCACTCTGTAGTCGTGAATACCTTACTATATAACGGTACAGCACTCGGTTGTTCACATTCACTGATAACGATTAAAAGATATTCAACGCAAGTTGGAAAATAAAGAAAAAAATCAAAAATGAAATTTCAACAATCAGTATCTCCAACAACGAAGGTGGTATTTTTACGTAAGTGATATTAGAAATGCCGTTAAACTTAATCGAGCGCGTGTAATATCTAATCATTATTATTGGAGGTGAGAAACAATGATAACGGGTGAAAGATATCTATAATGCGGCAGGATGGCGGCACCAAGTGGAATACAATAAAGCTCGCACGATTAGGTGCCCGTCCCGCGCGCCGCGCCGCCACACGCGAGCCCTCCAAATAAAAGTGCTGCGTTGTCGCGCGCGCCAGAATTACGACGCGATCCCCTTTTATTATCTCGTTTTTTTAATTCAATTTTACGATAAGGCTGCGTGCACACGACTGAAGGCGGGAAGAACGAATTTACCCTGTTATCCCCTGGGAAAGTTAACATATGCTTCTAAATATTGTCTGTCATATCATCATCAATTCAGCACATTTAGGTTCGTGTAGAGGATTTTTTAAAGTCAACGAATAAACAAATGTGCATTCAGCAAATGAAGAGCGAATAATAAAGGGGTATGCGTTGTATGTTTCTTTATATTGTATCTATACAGTTGTATACCTAGATTCTAAATTCTTCTAGCATTAGAAATTCGCCTTCGCACAGCTTTTATTTTCCATAAAAAATATAAAATAACCAAAACAAATGAATTAAAACTGAGATTTGTTTCATAACTTATATGATGATATTTCATAGCAGAAATTTAATTTAACATCATCAAACGGAAGTTGACGTATCGCAATTTATTTTGATATACAAAAACTTTTCACCATTGCTATTAGCATACAATTATAATCATGTTAAATCACATTTATTATAATGCTTAAACAATAAATTCAATGTGTGTAATATGTTTAAGAAAATTGTTAAATGAAAATGAAGTTACTAATACGTCATTTAATATTTTCGCTAATCGCAATTAATTGAGTGATTGGTAAAAGTTTCGATACGATAGTAACTTAAATTTGAAAAGAATTCAAGTGCACAAATATGGGTAGAACATAATGTTATAATAAATCTTACATATTTTAAGTTAACAATATATTGAAGATCTCCGATAAAAATCGATTTCGCATCTTGTAGCAAGTGGAATGCAAACTGTATGGTGCGTCTAGGACAATCCTGGCCTCTACTCCCTTCTGATTTGCATACAAGCTACGATTTGTGTATTGTTAATTAGAGCAACTCAAACTGGTTCCGAATAATGCAGCCAGCGCCTTGGGGACGGGTTTACTAGGTTTTCTTATTGTGCCATTATTGTATCGATTGTTATTTAAATGGCAATAGATTACGCTTCGCAATCTAGAGCATGTTACGATACAATTGAACAGAATTAACGCTGTTAGTTTTATTCGTATATTGATTTAATATAGATTGCGCTATTCGTTTTTATTTTAATTGTCATTTTCAGAAAGATTCACTTCGTGGAAATAATCTTATACGGAGAAATATTATTATTCCTATACAAAAGACTTCAACGAGACAGCACCAAATGTGTTTGTAGTCAGTGAATACATTAATGAAGTTTTATTGTTAAAAAAATACAAAAGGCAATTTTTGATCAACAGGTACTCGTGGTCTGTTGGTAGAACTGGGGTGATGCAATCAAGAGCGACGGGGACAATGTCGAGAGCGCTCGTAAATTCGTCCTAATACCTACCGCGCGGCGGGTCGTGTCCGCTCCGCGCACTCCACGACACATTTTATTGTCAAAACCCATACAAAGCTGCCTTTCCTGATAACTTTATTGTTATTTACATCACTGAATTATCATCTCGATAGCCGTTGTTTTACATTTGTATAATGTTGTGTCAGTACCGGACTCCGTATCTAAATTGCTTAATTGGAAAGTCTCGGAGTGAAGACACACGAAGAAAGATATGAATATGAGCATGAGCTTGACCTCTCGATTGATTACGATACGTTATTGACTTGGACGCTTCACTAATTCTCTTGTATCCGAAAAACAACAATTTCGTCCATTTTACGTCTTGTAAAGAAATTCGTAAATACGTCCGAATGAATGGCGATGCCATGGTGGTCGTTTAGTATTCATGGCATATTTTATGCGCGGATACGATTTTTTTAAGGAACGCAGTTATGAGACGAGCAGGTCGTTTGTTTTCGGTAAACGATATAGTTGACCATAACAACATAGCGCCAAACATTATTTTGAACAACGCAAGTTCAACAAAACAAACTTGCTTTGCCCAGCGCTGCTCTCATCGTCTAAACGGTAAATCGCTTGGTATTCTCTGTACTGGAATTGTAAAGCTTATTATATTTCTAGCTAACAACAAAATGCATGAGCGCTCCTCTAGTCGGGCAGCTGGCAGAGGGCACCAACACCATATATATTGCCGCTATCAAATGGTAATAAAAGATGAATCGATTTCCTGTTGGATTAGTGTTTTCAACTGGAATCGTCCATGGAACTACCGGTGTCCTCTATAGATTATGTGCAGTCAACGCGCTTTGTTCGCGCTGGTTTACTTTAAATTAAAAGCACAAATTTTATAGCTATATATACTATAAAATTTGATATATATGCTACAAAATCTATGTATTTAATTTAGCAATAAAACGCGGAAAAGAAAAATATAAATGGGTTTGCGTTGTCGATGGTAAAATCAATCCTCATTTGTTCCCAATACGCATATATTGCGAAATAATTGCAATGATGTTTCAATACGTTCGACCACGATATGCAGAAGGAACATACTTGCAATTCTCTTACAGATATCCATTTGCGTCTCATTTAAGAGCTCACATGGATTGTAATTTTATCATTTTAAAACTCCGGAACTCTGAGTGGGTTAACTCTGAATAAGACTTTACGAATTTTAAATGCGAATAAAGTCTTAATAAATGGTTTTTATTGAGACTCGGCGATTTTATTTGCATACGGAATAGGCTCCAACGCACGTGTTGAGCTAATATGGAGGAGATGGTTGCCCTTAATGATGATAATACCATTCATAATATTTACTGGTATAAGAGAATATCAAATGTTCGATTTGAAGTTATCTTCTTTTGGAAAAAATAAGGAAGGCATAAGTGGCATGGAGTTTTTTACACACACAAACGCATACACACACCTACAAATATACGATGTTCTCTAAAATCTCCAATACTCATGCAAGAAAAATCAAATCATTAAATGAGGCAATTTAAAGAAAAGCATTTTAATGTCAGTCCCAACGGCCATAACTTTCGCCGTCGACATCATTCCAGCAAAATCCCACGAGCGAATCGTACGCGACTGTGCAAATGCGCCCCGCGCTGGTTAGACTCGTATATCGCGGCAGCGAGAATAATGTTATCCCGACACACCTCAACCCGTGTCACTCGCAAGGGCGTGTCAGAGATAAGTTTACATATTCCGTATGCATTATGCAAATTGAAGTTTTATGTTAAGCTAAAGGGGACGGGGGGTGAGGAGGGAGGGGTGTCGGGGCGAGGCCCTCAGACATTTCACTCCGCCACTGACGCGCGTCAATCCCGATCACGACACTCGAACACTGACCACGGCCGAGCTTATTCCTCGTAACGCTAAGTATTCATTATTCAACTCGTGTTTACCGTACGCTTGATGGGTATTCTCTAATACGAAGCAGATATTGAGTTGTTGACTGATGAATGTTTACCACGTCTTATTTTCCACGCCTAGCACTGTGACAAGCCCTACCTAGCAAGTAAAAGGCCTAAAAAGTAGAAAATACCAAGCGTATTATATATATATATATATATTAGACTGCCCGTTGGTGTAGTAGTGCCTGACTGCAAAACCAAAGGTCGTGGGTTCGACTCCCACCCAGGACAAAGTAATTGTACGATGAACATAGATATTTGTTCTGTGTATGGGTGTAAATTATCTATATAAGTATATATTTAAAAATATATAAGTATGTATATAATTTGTCCGATTACTATAGTACTGGCTCTGCCTAGTTTGGGATGTAGAAGCCATGTGTGTGATTTCGAAGCTATTTCAAAGACAATCAATTTTCTTTCGTCTCTGTGCTGCGTTCAATTGCGAATGCGATTTATTGACTTCATATCATTTTGACTGGATAGCTTGAATCGTAAAATACATCGATCATAGATAATTTTAAGATTTTTAACAAAATTAAAAATGTGCCATATCACAACAAATCGTAAAAATAATTCTGCCTTTTTATGACATGAAAAACAATGTCAAAAATTAGTAATTACAAATATATTATTTGACGATTAAATGGCATTTAAACAAATAAAGCTGTGGTGAGTGGTATTTTTTGTAATAAATATAATTTACGAAATATTTAAACTATAGTGATGCAGATACATATCGTTCCGATGAAAAAGAAACGTTTCAACGTTAATAAATAAGCAATTCAGCTAAGGCACGTAAACCAAGGTAAATATTCTAATTTATGGTAGATTTATTCCTTGCGACATTTTCATGTAGTCCTTTTTAGTATTTCTCATTTAAGACGACGAGGGAACGTGGTTGTTATTTATGTAACACATCATTAACATACCATGTTTAAATTCATAAATATGTTAACTAACTTGCCAACTTATTTACCAAGGGCTACTGAATAGGCAAAAAGACACGCAACTTGAGTTACGCCAGTAATTGGATGCCAAAATACCTGCTACTAGGATAAACTGTATCTATACGAGTATATATGTACATATATATTGTAAATCGCAAAATAGCCTACTGTTTTTAAAGAACTTTATTTTTCATTCAACTGTAATACGTTCGAATTTTTATACCAATAACTAAATATTTCAATTAATATCTATAAATAAAATAAAGAATATCTTTGTATAGTTATAAAAAAAAAAACTGTTGATATTCTCCATAATGTCGGTCGTGTACAATCGGACAATAACATTTAAAATATTTATTAAAATGTTTATATATTTTGTTCTTTGCGTGTATCAATATAACATCTTTACAGATTTGAGCAAGACAACGTTGCTGGTAATTTTAAAACAAACCTTATGTTAAATACATAAGGTTTGTTTTAATTAATATGTTGATTATGGTAGTAGAGCCACGCAGCTGTTCCCGCTGCTGAATGGGCCGGCTCGAACCGGATTAGTAC